>CM049872.1:26942008-27227575 GCA_027474115.1 Schizopygopsis malacanthus
TTTGTTGGTTTAAATGTTTCGGATAAAAAAGGGTTGATGTAACAGTATTTAAAACTGTATGAGAAAGAACTGTACAAAACTCATTACAAGCATGAAGCACCGATTACGAGACTGTTAGCACTGCAACTCATGTCTCCGATGAGAAGAGGAAGGGTGGCTGATGCTGGTTACTGTATGATGAATGAAATCGCGGAATGGCCTCAAATGATTAGTAAATAAACTGCAGAATGTTATGTTTTCTAATACACGCACGGATTGCATATAATACTGTTCAAACAGCGCTGCACAAGCTTGCGGTGCCAGGGCTCAAAGTCCAAAGCACGAGAAAAATCTGCGCTAAAACACTGTTACTCGTCAGCTGCTCAGTAACATTTTTATTAGTATTTTTAAAGGCATTTGCCAATGCGATACGTGCAACAAACATCTTCCCAAACTCGTCAGAATCATTTAAAAATCTGCTGTCAATAAAAAGAAACACTGAGGTCTTCCTGGTTCCAGCTAGTTTCTACATTTACATTTACATTTAGTCATTTAACAGACGCTTTTATCCAAAGCGACTTACAATTGGGGAGTACATAAAGCGATTAATCTTGAAGAGGCAAACATACAGAGGAAGTGCCAATAACACCAAGTCTCAGGCATTGTTCAAATAAGTACAAGCTAGCAAGGGAAGGAGAGAAAGATAAAGAGAAAGATGAAGATTTTGAAAAAGTGAAAGTTCAAATTTTTTTTTTTTTTTTTTATGTAGTCAAGTAGAGTTGAAAGAGATGAGTTTTCAGTTGTTGCTTGAAAATTGACAGGGATCCAGCATTCCGGATGGGGGTGGGAAGATCATTCCACCGGCCAGGAATGGTGAAAGAGAATGTTCTGGAGAGTGATTTTGAGCCTCTCTGTGATGGTACCACGAGGCGTCGCTCACTAGCAGATCTCAGGCTTCTGGAGGGGATGTAAGTTCGTAATAGTGAGTGGAAGTAGGTGGGTGCTGAGCCTGTGGTTGTTCTATATGCAAGCATCAGTGTCTTGAACTGGATGCGAGCTGCAACTGGTAGCCAGTGCAAGGAGACAAAGAGAGGTGTAACATGGGCTCTCTTGGGCTCGTTGAAGACCAGTCGTGCCGCTGCATTCTGAATCATTTGTAAAGGTTTGATTGTGTTTGATGGAAGTCCAGCTAGAAGAGCATTGCAGTAGTCCAGTCTAGAAATGACAAGGGCCTGGACAAGAAGTTGTGCAGCATGCTCTGTCAGAAAGGGCCTGATCTTTCTGATGTTGTGTAGTGCAAACCTGCAAGATCGAGCAGTCTTTGCAATGTGCTCTTTGAAGGTCAGCTGGTCATCGAAGATTACACCAAGATTTCTGACCGAAGCTGATGGGGTAATTGTTGACGAACCTAACTGAATCGTGAAATCATGCTGTAGAGTTGGAGTTGCAGGGAAGACAAGAAGCTCAGTCTTTGCCAGGTTGAGCTGTAGATGGTTTTCTTTCATCCATGCCGAGATGTCCACCAGGCAGCCTGAGATCCGTGCAGCTACCGTTGGATCATCTGGTCGAAATGAGACATAAAGCTGTGTGTCATCAGCATAGAAGTGGTAGGAGAAGCCATGTGCCTGTATGATGGGAGCCAGTGATGTAGTGTATGTGGAGAAGAGGAGGGGTCCAAGAACCGATCCCTGGGGAACCCCAGTGACCAATTTATGTGCTTTGGATACCTCCCCTCCCCAGGCCACCCTGAAAGACCGACCAGTGAGATAGGATTCAAACCAGCGAAGTGGAATCCCAGTGATATCCAGTGATGAGAGGGTGGACAGGAGGATCTGATGATTGACAGTGTGCCCCGATTTGGAATTGGCTTTTGCAATTCGCAGGGCTTCAGTGACCGATAGTAGCGCAGTCTCAGTTGAATGGCCACTCCTGAAACCTGACTGTTTAGTGTCCAGTTTGTTGTTCTGTGAAAGAAACAATGAGACCTGGTTAAAGACAACTCGTTCGAGTGTTTTGGCAATGAAAGGAAGGAGAGAGATAGGTCTGTAGTTTTCTAAAAGAGAAGTGTTTAATGTAGGTTTTTTGAGCAGTGGGGTTACCCGAGCCTGCTTGAATGCAGTGGGGAAGATGCCTGTGAGGAGAGATGTGTTGATAATGTGTGTGAGTGCTGGTAAGAGTGCGGGAGAGATTGCTTGGAGAAGGTGTGAGGGGATAGGGTCTAGAGGACATGTTGTAGGATGGCTGGAGAGGAGAAGTTTGGATACTTCCGCCTCAGTGAGGGGACAGAAGGAGAAGATGGGAGTTTGAGCAGTGGATCTAGTTGGTTGGGGGTCCTGTGTGAGTGGAGGTGAAAACTGACTGCTGATTGTTTTAGTTTTGTTAGTAAAAAAAGTTGCAAAGTCATCAGCTGTGATAGAAGTGGTGGGAGGTGGTGGAGGGGGACAGAGGAGAGAATTAAATGTTCTGAAGAGATCACGCATATCTGGAGCATTGTTGATCTTGTTATGGAAATGTGACGAATTGGCAGTGTGGACTTCAGCAAAGAAAGATGAAAGAAACGATTGATACATACTCAGGTCCGACGGCTCGTTTGATTTTCGCCATTTTCTCTCTGCCGCTCGGAGTCTGGTCCGATGTTCACGAAGAACATCAGATAACCAGGGGTTAGAAGGGGCAGTCCGTGCTGGCCTGGAGGAGAGAGGACAAATGTCATCTAGACAAGTGGTTAAAGTAGAGCATAAAGTATCAGTAGCAGTATTCACATCCAGAGATGAGAAATTGGTAGGTGAGGGAAGAGAGGAGGATACTACAGAGGAAAGACGTGAGGGCGAAAGGGAGCGTAGGTTTCGTCTAAAAGTAACCGGTAAGGGGGTTGGTGGTACCCTGGTAGCAAAGTGTAATGTGAATTTAATGAAGAAATGGTGTAGTGTAGTGGTAGAGATATGTAGTGGTTGTACCAGAATGTTATCTGCAGTACAATCGCGTGTGTAAATTAAATCAAGTTGGTTGCCTGATTTGTGAGTGCTAGTAGTGGTAAGGCATTTGAGATCAAATGAAGCTAGGAGCGAATGAAAGTCTGTAGCATAAGGCTTTTCTAGATGAATGTTGAAATCGCCAAAAACTAAGAGTGGAGTTCCATCCTCCATGAAAGAGGACAGCAACCCATCCAGCTCCTCTAGGAAGGGGGCTACAATTTGACCAGGGGGACGGTAGATTACCACAATCTGGAGTTTTATAGGAGCCATTACAGTAATCGCATGGGATTCAAATGAGTTGTAATTGCATAGGGGCGAGTGGGTTGAGTATTTCCAATTATTTGAAATGAGCAGACCAGTGCCCCCACCCCGGCCAACCTGACGTGGGGTGTGAGAGAAAGAGAAATTGTTAGAGAGGGCAGCTGGAGTTGCTGAGTCTTCTGGACGAATCCAGGTCTCAGTCAAGCCCAAGATGCTGAGAGTGGATTGTAAAGAAAAAGCGGAAATGAAGTCTGCTTTGTTGACAGCTGACTGACAATTCCAGAGAGCCATAGAGAAAGAAAGAGGTGTAGTAGAAGATGTAGAGATGGGGCGCAGGTTAGCAGGATTACGTTGCCGTCTGCGTGTGATGTTAGAGCGTGGTCGAGAGACAACCGGAATGGTTTTGAAACACATGATAGAGGTGGAAGGACAGAGGATAGCAAAGGAGAGTGTGTGAGGGAAGGGAGGAAAAAATATACCTGAATGCGTTGCCGGTGTCGTTGCTCGGGTAAAGTCGCACAGGAAAAAGTTGCTTGTCTTCACACGAGGATGCTGAACGCTTCCGCAGACGCTTCCGCGTCAGCCTCGGACATCAAATAAATACACAGTCTAATTAAGAGAATAGAGTGAAAACAGCTGTGAACGGCTTCTGATTAGCCCAGCCAATAAGCCTAACAGAGTGCTAATGGCTCGAGACGAAACTAACACCTTGCCCAAGGAGCAATGGAGGCGCAAATGATTATATTTACCAGTAAGTGCAATCAAAACTATTCAACCAACGAAAATGCAGACTACAAATAGGTAGGAAACGAAATATTCCTTCCTAGGAGCAAGTAAATAATTTAAACAACAGATCTATGAACAAGTATTAAAGACACACTCACAAGCTGACGTCCGTTTCTTCTGGTGACTAATCGGCTTTTCCCGATTTAAAACAAGAACCAAGCAGTTTAAATACTTCAACAGTCGCTGTGAACGGCTTCTGATTAGCCCAGCCAATAAGCCTAACAGAGTGCTAATGGCTCGAGACGAAACTAACACCTTGCCCAAGGAGCAATGGAGGCGCAAATGATTATATTTACCAGTAAGTGCAATCAAAACTATTCAACCAATGAAAATGCAGACTACAAATAGGTAGGAAACGAAATATTCCTTCCTAGGAGCAAGTAAATAAATAAACAACAGATCTATGAACAAGTATTAAAGACAAACTCACAAGCTGACGTCCGTTTCTTCTGGTGACTATAGTTTCATGAAGTTCTAATACGTAAGTTAGGGAGGAGCGAGCCCATCTAATCATTCAATCAACAGCCAGAGTATATAAGCAGCTGCTTACCTCTCTCCAGTCTCAGCTGTTTCAGCAACATCCTGTAGTGTTGTTCAGAACCAGGCCAAACATACCGGACTTCCAGCTTTTCCTACAGATGACGAACTTTTCTCTTGTACCGAGACTCCATCAGTCGCAACCCGCAAATCATCGGAATCCACGGATCCAAACCAAGAGACTCCCTCTGAGCAGTTCGGTCGCAAATCCAGCGCTCATTCAAACCAAGCTCCAGAAGACTACTCTCTCCTCCACCTTCAAGATCACCAGCAATAACTGCGCTTTGTCCATCTCTGCATCCTGCTGCCGCCATTCCTCCGATTTCAAAACAATGAGCGTTCGCGCGCTAATCCAGAGGCCGTGGCAAACAAGGGGGGAAAAACTACAGCTGCACGTACTTCCTCGTCCGCCAGCCTTTCCGTCCAGTCGACATCAGCGGCCCCAAAAACAGTTCCGCAGTCTCTCCAGCACTCACGACTTCTCTCATACAGGCCTATTCACTTCCAAGTATCCTTTAACGTCAAAGCTTCTTGAGGGTGCTAAATCAAGCTTAACACAAAGCTTTTATTTTCCATTTCATAACACGGTTACCCTGATTTTATCCATTTAGGTTGGCCGCATGACTTCCACCTTGGAAAATGCTTTATTCTTATCCAGGGATGATTGTTTAATAGCAATTACACAATGTTTGCTTTCGTTCATGGAACGAAATTTGCTACATAATCTCATTAAGCTGTTTCATGTTTTCTGCAGGCTACTTCACTTCAGATCACCCTACTTCGAATCAGATGATGTCGTTCAAGTGATCTTTTCAAAAGTCCTTTCTATGGACTGTTTCAACGGCAACAACTTAAACAAACGTTACTGCGCAAGCGTGCATTTAGTGTTGCCAACTATTTTCAATGGAAAGTAGCAAAAGTTTGCTCAAAGTCGCTAAATGTCGCTGGATGATGTCATGCGTAAATTTGCATATTAATGACGTAATCACGTCCTATTTTGCATTCTGCCTAAAATGACGGTGTATAACTGTTTTCCCTAATCCGTGCTCACATAATGTACTTTAATATACAAGCCGAGTGTCCAGTATAAAACTGTTATCATTTAACGTTACATATTTTCTGTCAGACAACGGAACTGAACTTGTAAAACCAGCAGTTACATCATCTGCAATGATACAATTCTTAATATATGAGTTTAATTAAGTTTATTGTTGTGTATGAGTAAGTACAATCACGTACAGTCTCTCAGACGTAGCCCAGTAAGCGATCTTAGAGGCGTTCAGAAACTGGAATGAACTAAATCTCTGCGACAGTGAGAAACTGTCAAATTAAATAGTTTTATTTCAAACAAAGGAGAAGCAGGCAAGTGATTGGTTCGTGGCAACACCGTGTGCACATGCGCAGCTGATTCACATCTATGTCAGCTGCCATGCGGTCACTGAATGTGCTGCTCCTCTCAGCCGGAGCCAGCGCTCACTGATCAGAGCAGACACAGGGAGAGGTGAAACTCAAGATCTCAAGCTCGCAGGACAGTACTGGCCACATTTGGAAAGTTGCTAAGGTTTTTCCAAAAGTCGCTAGATTTGTCACTAGGCGCTTTCAAAAAAAAAAAAATATATATATATTCTAAGTCGCTAAGTTGGCAACCCTGCGCGCGTTCGTGGCCTTACTTATCTTCCGGTAGACATCCAATATAGTCAATATCAACAGCCAAGTCCCTCTGGAGTAGATTCTTTTTCGATAACAAGCAAAATATGTTCGCTACATAAATCAGACGGACTGAGATGCAGCGATAACTACTTGGACGGACTTATCGAAGGTGCAAATTCATTCTCTGCCAGCAGGAGATGCCTTAAAGCGGGAGAACTAACGATAGAGGTTTCACCAGTAACGGCTGCCGGGCTGTAAACTGAGCTTACAAGCTCTGCTTTATCAGGCACTTAACATGCAAGATGAAATGAAAATGACCTCGAACATTTTCTAAAAGACAGTGTTCCTTCAGAAATACAGTGGTTTAAAAAAAAAAAAAAAAAAAAAAAAAAAAACCTGCGCTTCGATTTTACTTTTAAACGTGCATTACATGCTCATGCTTATTCAACAAAGAAAAAACAATTGGTCAGTTTTGATATCATAGCGGGTCGCCACAAATAAATGTATGTGAAACATCCCACAGCACAACAACCTGAGCCCAACGTCAGTACCCTTTAAACGAATACAGACCGGAGGTTTGATGAAACCGTCCATAGAACCCCAGATGCCATGTTCAATTTGGCTTTCTTCGGCTTCCTCAGAGTCTCAGAATTCACCACCAACCCAAACAAAACCGACCAACTGAAATGCAGCCATTCAATCTTCATTTTTGCAACAGTGGAGGGGGGCCAGCAACCAGCCTGGGGTGGCACGTAAATCTTAATTTAAATATAAAAATGTGGTCGACTAAAATACTAGTCTATTTTAGTGCCTAAAACACAGTTGAATACAGTGAATTTCTACTTAACTGTAATTTAGATATTTGCGAATTATTGTATCTTGTAACATGACAATTTTTGTATTATTCCTCACCTTCAGGTATCGTGACCAAGGGGTTGACTATAGCTTTATCGCTCTGTCAGTTTGGTTCTGGCTCTCAAAATCCCCAAACATGTTCTCTAACATTACATACTCATGGATGAGAAATGCAGTTGGTGATAAGAATGTGAAAAAACAACAGCACATAAATGCCAGAATGTAAAACGAGTTGTTTTATGCATTTAAATGGTTTCATTTTTGTTTGTACCTCTAAAATGAATGAAAAATTGCGCATTTTTTCTAGCATAAGTGCATTGTGCATTAAATCAAAATCCATATCAGCTTGAGCCTCATTGTGATCTGCAATTGCAGGATAGCCTATATTTTAGTATGCATCTGAGAGACGTTCTGAAATGTAATGCATGCATGCACAGTTTGCAGCTTTAATGACTTTACCGATGACAGAACCACGTCGTATGCCCATAGTTTCTTGTGCGCTTATTTATGACACCGCGATCAGAGTGAGCGCCGTGACGGCCGACAGGACAGGGAAGTTTGCATTACTGACATATAGCCTAACAGCATATCATTGCTCTACTGAAGCTCGTCTGGCTGGTGTACAATTTCCACCCTCATTCGACTCGCGCCTGGTGCTGAGGCAAAGCAGAAGCACGCGTCTGGAAGTCTCGTTTGATGTGGATGCAAACTGAGCAGGGTGGCCGAAGAGGTGGCCAAGTTTAGATCAGGTGATTCAGGAAAACTTCTCTCACAGCGCTCGACTGTTACTCCAACAATCCCGAGCATCTTACATGCTCCCTTTTGCCTTCGGGCAGTCCTTATATCAAGTCCTGACACGCGAGTTGAACGAGGACGCACGCGGTGGCTGTAATGCATAGACGGACATCATGCGAAACTTGGAGAGTGCCAAAATAAAGGTGCCTTTTACTACAGATATTGATATTTTACGCGTGGCATCGATGCATCGTACCATCACACATCATATCAATACATTGAGAATCGTTTCAACCCCAGCAGCCACTTCAACAGCCCAGAAAGTTGTTTCCGATCACCAAAATTAAATGCTGGGCCGGTGGACACCCCATACCTGCGAATCTCACGTTCGAGCTGATCTCGTCATGGCGGCACATATACAAAAATTTGATCGATGTAGAGAAGATTAGCATGGCCCCTGCGAAAGGACGACATGCAAATCCATGAAGTGCTTCATCTTTTCAGGGGCGGCTGTGGCCTGGTGTATGGAGTGCCGGACTTGTGGCCCAGGGGCGTGGGTTTGAGTCTCTGCTCCGGCAAAATGGTCCTCGGCTAGGGTAGGACCCTTGGGCGGGGCGCCGAGCCCCCAACTGCTCTCCGGGTGCCGCATCGTCGGCTGCCCACTGCTCCGGGTGTGGGTGCACTTGGATGGGTCGTGTGCAGAGAACACATTTTTTGCTGCTGATTATACTCCGTATAATTGTGTATGTGACAATGACAAATTCTTCTTCTTCCATCACATTAGACAAGCTCACCAATCACTAGCATCCCTCCAAATCTGCACCACTCCCCACTAATATTCCGCTTTCCCCCACTTACCTAGCCCCGCAGGGCTCCTTTTTCGTCTGGATGCAGTGAGAGCTCTCCCTTTTCGGATTGGCAGAAGCTACCACTCCTGGAGTGGGCTCTCCCATTCGAATCGCCGTGTGGGCTCCCCCATCCAGATACCATCCAGGCTCTCCCGTTCGAGTCGCAGTGTGGGCTCTCCCGTTTTGATGGCAGAATGAGATCTCCCTTGATTCATATAGGGGGCTCTCTCTTTCAAACCGCGTGGGAGCTCTCCCGATCGAATCGCAGTGTGAGCCTTATGTTTGGGCACAGTGGGGGCTCTCCCTTTCTGAATCGCTGTGTGATCCTCCATGTTCTTAACCATGGAGGCTCTCCCGTTCGGATTGCAGTGTGAGCCCTCCCATCCGAACAAGTGGACTGGAGGTACCAGGATCGTCCGTCCCTCGGGCACAGCGGGCCCTCACGTCCTTACGCCTTCTAAACCCTCGTTTCGGAAGCACGGTAACCCTACGTTTATCTGTACTCCGTAGGCTGCCTCTTTCTGTGGTGGGGGGGGGGGGGGTCGCTTTGGACATCAGCGGCCCGTCTCCCCTCAGGACCAAGGGCACCCTGCCCCATCCGTGACATCTGGGGCCCCTTGTTACTTGACTTCATAGGGCTCCATGGTGCAGATGTGCGGCGGGGTGTTCTCCAGCCCCGCACTCAAACCTCCAGTCCTGAGATACTCCCGCAGGAGTTCTTTCAGAAAGTCACTGCCGCAGCAGTGCAATGGCGAGATGCACCCTAATTAAACTTCCAAGCGCAGGTATCTCACCATCATCCTTTCTTAACTTAAATTCCACATCTTTTGGGGGGTATCACCATTAGCCTTCAAATATTTGAGTATCCCGGATACCTTAATCTTCAAATATCTCATTCATCCCTGTCCAACTTACTGTCCCAATTTATTCTGCTCTTTTGGGGGGTATATCAGAGCTCGAGCCGAAGCTGCTTCATCGAGCCCCTCATCAGCGGACAGCAAGCCAAATAAAGTTTACTCGATTACCTAATGATTATATGGGCAAACGAACTCGTTAAATGAAGTTCTAATACGCAAGTTAGGGAGGAGCGAGCCCATCTAATTATTCAATCAACAGCCAGAGTATATAAGCAGCTGCTTACCTCTCTCCAGTCTCAGCTGTTTCAGCATCCCTCCACCTCCCCAATCTCCACCTTCTTCTTAGGTACCTTGCCCTTCGTAATCACCTTTTATCAAGTCCCTGGGGGGGTATATCAGAGCTCGAGCCGAAGCTGCTTCATCGAGCCCGCGGACAGCAAGCCAAATAAAGTTTACTCGATTACCTAATGATTATATGGGCAAACGAACTCGTTAATACCAAAATAAAAGCTCCATCAACATTCATAAATGTTATTATTGTAATGTTAATGTTGTTCTGTAAAATTAAACAAAGTAAGACAATAATAATGATAATAATAATTACCCTACAACAGCTCTATTAATAAATGTATTAGAACATTCACGCAGTGTTCAAATTGGGATCTGTAATATATCCTAATGTTTTAAAAGAAGTCTTTTCTCGGCAAGCCTGCATTTATTTGTACAGAAAAAATGCATCCCTCATTCAAAAAGAGGGTCCAAAAATTGTGCTTTGTTGGTATAGAATGTCTGATAGAATGTAAAAAAAAACTTTGTTCAGTAAAGCGTTCAGTAAATATTTTTTAATTGTTGTTTTGTAATAGATTTTTTTATTTAACATTAAAAATCACTTTTTGGCTATTTCATTTATGCAATGGTGACAAACTAGGCCCACACTAGGCCCACATTGGGGAAAAAATGGGAAACTCTTCGGCCCAGAGTTTAATTTTTTTCAGCTTCAGCTTCGGCCAAGAAATTTAGTTTCGGTGCATCCCTATAGATGTACTGGGATAAAAGTTTATAGTTCGGGTATCAACACTTATTGTCTGCAGTAGCGATCAAAATGAAAGTATCTTAACACTTGCATTGTAAACGACAACCCGTTTAAAAAGTATTTGTTGTTGAATCATTCATTCAGGATATTCCAGTAGAGAAAGAAGTCTTTATGAAGTGACTCCTTCATACAATTTTTATTTTTTTCAAATGAATATATTTTTAAAAGACTTAAGCAATGGACATTTTAGATGACATGACGAATTAGATGGCAACATAATGGTATACAACGTGATCCTCATGAATTTTGGTGGGCAGATCCCCAAAATATCACTGAATTCTTTAAACAGGTTAAGAATTTTCTAGACGCTCGTGCTCATGTATGTAGAGATCTGACCCATGCCACATACCAATCAAAATAAGGATGAGACCGCTTCTGCTTTTGTTTCTCGTTTTAAATGTGTGTGTGGGAAGAAGACGCTCGTATTCCGATTCATGAAATGTCCTCACTGTTCATAAATACGTGCTTAAATAATATGAATCCAGATGTGACATGCTTGGTTCGTGTAACCACTGCAAATTTAATGCAACAAACTGTTGAAGATTTTTGCAAACCAATTTGTGAGATAGACGCCTCTGGTGGTTTTACTTTGTTTCTGTATAAGCCGAAACAGGAAGTTATGTTGTCAGCTCCTCAGCACGAATGACTGCTGTGTATGTGTATGTCACCTTTATTTATATAGCGCTTTTAACAATACAACAATACACCCTGTGTGTACCAAAGGGTCGGCGCTCAGTATAATCTGGGCCCGCCTCAGGGGGGTCCTAAAAGGTCCAGAACGCGCCTATTATTGCGGAAAGGCAGGGCACTGTGCAAGAGAGTGTAGGCTGAAATAGGCACATGATATCGCCAAGAATACCTCTACAAATAAACCATACACAAGCGCCACTATATAACAGTGGTTATGCTGATCAATATCAGGTGTTTTGTATAAATAATAATTAATCCAAAACATTCTTAGGGGTACCCTAGCAACTGTTAAAGTATTTAAACTGCTTGGTTGCTGCTTTAAGTTGGGAGAAGCCGATTAGTCACCAGAAGAAGCGGACGGCAGCTTGTAAGTGTCTTTAATACTTGTTCATAGATCTGTTGTTTAAATTATTTACTTGCTGATAGGAAGGAATACTTCGTTTCCTACCTATTTATAGTCTGCATTTTCGTAGAGGTTTATATTTTTGATTGCACTTACTGGTAATTAGAATAATTTGCGCCTCCATTGTTCCTTGGGCAAGGTGTTAGTTTCGTCTATTAGCACTCTGTTAGGCTTATTGGCTGGGCTAATCAGAAGCCGTTCACAGCAACTGTTAAAGTATTTAAACTGCTTGGTTGCTGCTTTAAGTTGGGAGAAGCCGATTAGTCACCAGAAGAAACAGACGGCAGCTTGTAAGTGTCTTTAATACTTGTTCATAGATCTGTTGTTTAAATAATTTACTTGCTGCTAGGAAGGAATACTTCGTTTCCTACCTATTTATAGTCTGCATTTTTGTAGAGGTTGATATTTTTGATTGCACTTACTGGTAATTATAATAATTTGCGCCTCCATTGTTCCTTGGGCAAGGTGTTAGTTTCGTCTATTAGCACTCTGTTAGGCTTATTAGCTGGGCGAATCAGAAGCCCTTCACAACTGTTTTTACTGTATTCTCTTAATTAGACTGTGTATTTATTTGATGTCCCAGCGCTGACGCGGAAGCGTTCAGCATCCTCGTGTGAAGACAGATGAGTGTAAAGACAGGTGATTTTTTCCTGCGCGACTTTACCCGAGCAACAACACCGGCAACGTATTTAAGTATAATTTTTCCCCCCTTCCCTCACACACTCTCCTTTGCTATCCTCTATCCTTCCACCTCTATCATGTGTTTCAAACCCATTCCGGTTGTCTCTCGACCACGCTCTAACATCACACGCAGACGGCAACGTAATCCTGCTAACCTACGCCCTTTTTCTACATCTTCTACTACACCTCTTTCTTTCTCCATGGCTCTCTGGAATTGTCAGTCAGCTGTCAACAAAGCAGACTTCATTTCCGCTTTCTCTTTACAATCCACTCTCAGCATCTTGGGCTTGACTGAGATCTGGATTTGTCCAGAAGATTCAGCAACCCCAGCTGCCCTCTCTAACAATTTCTCTTACTCTCACACCCCACGTCAAGTTGGCCGGGGTGGGGGCACTGGTCTGCTCATTTCAAATAATTGTAAATACTCAACCCACTCTCCCCTATGCAATTACAACTCATTTGAATCTCATGTGATTACTGTAATGGCTCCTATACAACTCCAGAATGTGGTAATTTACAATTTACCGTCCCCCTGGCCAAATTCTAGCCCCCTTCATAGAGGAGCTGGACGGGTTGCTGTCCTCTTTCATGGAGGATGGAACTCCACTCTTAGTTTTTGGTGATTTCAACATTCATCTAGAAAAGCCTTATGCTACAGACTTCCATTCACTCCTAGCTTCATTTGATCTCAAACGCCTTACCACTACTAGCACTCACAAATCAGGAAACCAACTTGATTTAATTTACACACGTGATTGTACTGCAGATAACATTCTGGTACAACCACTACATATCTCTGACCATTTCTTCATTAAATTCACATTACACTTTGCTACCCGGGTGCCACCAACCCCCTTACCAGTTACTTTTAGACGAAACCTACGCTCCCTTTCTCCCTCCCATCTTTCCTCTGTAGTATCCTACTCTCTTCCCTCACCTACCCATTTCTCATCTCTGGATGTGAATGCTGCTACTGATAATTTATGCTCTACCTTAACCTCTTGTCTAGACTACATTTGTCCTCTCTCCTCCAGGCCAGCACGGACTGCCCCTTCTAACCCCTGGTTATCTGATGTTCTTCGTGAACATCGGACCAGGCTCCGAGTGGCAGAGAGTAAATGGCAAAAATCAAACGATCCGTCGGACCTGAGTATGTATCAATAGTTGCTTTCATCTTTCTCCGCTGAAGTCCACACTGCCAAATCGTCACATTTCCATAACAAGATCAACAATGCTCCAGATATGCGTAATCTCTTCAGAACATTTAATTCTCTCCTCTGTCCGCCTTCACCACCTCCCACCACTTCTATCACAGCTGATGACTTTGCAACTTTTTTTGCAGAGAAAACTAAAGCAATCAGTAGTCAGTTTTCACCTCCACTCACACAGGACCTCCAACCAACTAGATCCACTGCTCAAACTCCCATCTTCTCCTTCTGTCCCCTCACTGAGTTGGAAGTATACAAACTTCTCCTCTCCAGCCATCCTACAACATGTCCTCTAGACCAAATCGCCTCGCACCTTCTCCACGCAATCTCTCCCACACTCTTACCAGCACTCACACACATCATCAACACATCTCTCCTCACAGGCATCTTCCCCACTGCATTCAAGCAGGCTCGGGTAACACCACTGCTCAAAAAACCTCCATTAAACACTTCTCTTTTAGAAAACTACAGACCTGTCTCTCTCCTTCCATCCATAGCCAAAACACTCGAACGAGTTGTCTTCAACCAGGTCTCATTGTTTCTTTCACAGAACAACAAACTGGACACTAAACAGTCAGGTTTCAGGAGTGGCCATTCAACTGAGACTGCGCTACTCTCAGTCACTGAAGCCCTGCAAATTGCAAAAGCCGATTCCAAATCATCAGTCCTCATTCTGCTGGATCTGCCTGCCGCTTTTGACACTGTCAATCATCAGATCCTCCTGTCCACCCTCTCATCACTGGACATCACTGGAATTCCACTTCGCTGGTTTGAATCGTATCTCACTGGTCGGTCTTTTAGGGTGGCCTGGGGAGGGAAGGTCACCAAAGCACATAATTTGGTCACTGGGGTTCCCCAGGGATCGGTTCTTGGACCCCTCCTTTTCTCCACATACACTACATCACTGGCTCCCATTATACAGGCACATGGCTTCTCCTACCATTTCTACGCTGATGACACACAGCTCTATCTCTCATTTCGACCAGATGATCCAACGGTAGCTGCACGGATCTCAGGCTGCCTGGCGGACATCTCGGCATGGATGAAAGAACATCATCTACAGCTCAACCTGGCAAAGACTGAGCTTCTTGTCTTCCCTGCAACTCCAACTATACAGCATGACTTCACGATTCAGTTAGGTTCATCAATAATTACCCCATCAGCTTCAGTCAGAAATCTTGGTGTAATCTTTGATGACCAGCTGACCTTCAAAGAGCACATTGCAAAGATTGCTCGATCTTGCAGGTTTGCCCTACACAACATCAGAAAGATCAGGCCCTTTCTGACAGAGCATACTGCACAACTTCTTGTCCAGGCCCTTGTCATTTCTAGACTGGACTACTGCAATGCTCTTCTGGCTGGACTTCCATCAAACACAATCAAACCTCTACAAATGATTCAGAATGTGGCGACACGATTGGTCTTCAACGAGCCCAAAAGAGCCCATGTTACACCTCTCTTTGTCTCCTTGCACTGGCTACCAGTTGCAGCTCGCATCCAGTTCAAGACACTGATGCTTGCATATAGAACAACCACAGGCTCAGCACCCACCTACTTCCACTCACTATTACGAATTTACATCCCCTCCAGAAGTCTGAGATCTGCTAGTGAGCGACGCCTTGTGGTACCATCACAGAGAGGCTCAAAATCACTCTCCAGAACATTCTCGTTCACCATTCCTGGCTGGTGGAATGATCTTCCCACCCCCATCCGGACTGCTGAATCCCTGTCAATCTTCAAGCAACAACTGAAAACTCATCTCTTTCAACTCTACTTGACTTAAAAAAAAAATATATATCACTTTTTCAAAACTTGTACTTATTTGAACAATGCCTGAGACTTGGTGTTATGGGCCCTTCATCTGTCTGTTTGCCTCTTCTAGATTAATCGCTTTATGTATTCCCCAATTGTAAGTCGCTTTGGATAAAAGCGTCTGCAAAATGACTAAATGTAAATGTAAATGTACCCAAACTGTCCACAGAGCGATGTCAGGATGCACAGTCAATGATTTGTTTTTCTTTAGCAATCGCACGGATTAAATAACATTTTAAATTTAGAAGTAAATGGGGTAGATTACATTACTAATTTTTAAATCAACACAAGGGTTACGTGCTAATCTATTTCTGCTAAATTTTATAAAGGGCCGATCACGAATCGTACTATGCGCTCTGTTGGGGTTTCAGGGACTGACATTATTTGTCACATGACACCTGCTATTGAGGTAATGGTACTTAATCATGGTGGTAATCGTGGTACATAAAGGTGTTCCTGTGTGGCTCAGTGGTAGAGCATTTCATCAGCAGTGCAAAAGGTTGTGGGTTCGATTCCCAGGGAACACACATACTAATGAAAATGTATAACCTGAATGTACTGTAAGTCGCTTTGGATAAAAGCGTCTGATAAATGTAAATGTAATCGCCTGCCTTTATTTCACAAATTTGTAACTACTCCAAATTCACCATGTAATCTTTTGGGCAGAGATCTCATGCATAAACTTAGCATTGAGATTGTATTTTCAGACAGCTCTGTTATTTTCTCTTTGCTTTCAGGTGTCTTAGATGCAACTGTGGACGTAATTCCATATTAATGAGCAGCGACAAACCACAACAATTTAAATATAACATTGCAGAGGTAAACCCAACGTTGTGGCCACAGTATAAGAATGAATCAGCACCTGTATCAAGCCTCGTTGACATACCCCATACAAGGCGAAATTGATCACACAGAAACCTGTGCACATGAAGCAATACCCATTGATAATTGATCACAATTAAAATAAATGTTCGATTTTACTGAACAGGCTGGAAAAACTCAAACTCCAATCCAAATCATCTCCATTAATTGATAATTTAACAACAGTAATTTATATATTTTTTTAAAAACAAGGTTATTGTCCCCACTCACTCACTCACCTTACAATACACCAATCAATCCCATCAGGAAAGCTGATGGAACGAGTTGGCGTTTAACACAAGATTTGAGGGCTATTCATTCATTAATAATTCCTCTGGCCCCGATTATGCCTGATGTGCTGAGTGCAAACTATTCAAAATTTTATACCACACAATCACACCTGTTTCACGGTGGTGAATTTGTGTTTAGCCTTCTTCTCCATCCCCGTCCATGCAGAGACTCAGCCGTTGTTTGCGTTTACATTTAAATTTATTGACAGCCCAGCCGTTTTCTCCGCTGTGGTGAAACGTGTTTTGAACGCTGTAACAGACCTGCCATCCACAGTTTGTGTACTGAATTATACAGATGGTATTTTAATATCCGCTGAAACTGAGGCTAACTGTTTGCAGGTCTAAATTGTTGTTTGCAATGTGCTTGCGAGCACTGGATTTAAGATCTCGAATGAAAACTACAGTGGGTGCAATCCAGAGTCCATTACCTGGGACACATAATTTCACCAGGATTGAAGGCCATTTCAGCTGAGAGGGTGCAGCTGATAAAGACTATGCGTGCTCCTGAAACTGTGACACAGCTACAAAGTTTTTGGGTTGGTGAGCTACTGCCTTGCATGGATACCTGACTGTGCGCACCAAGACAAAGGCCTACGATGTCTCATTCAACATGGAATGGGTCCGAGGAACTCTTTGAACTGGACTTCTGAAGCGAAAGACCATTTCAATGCATCAAAGATTGCTACATGCGCTCCTGCCTTGGGGCTACCAGACTATTCCAGGCCATTTCACTTGCATGCGGGGGAAGCTGTGGGTGTTGCAATGGGTATTTTGACCCAAGAGCATGGTGGCAAACCACGCCCTGTTTCTTATTTGTCCAGACAATTAGACCCGATAGTCCTTGGTGTACATGCATGCCTTTGTAATAATAACTATATAATAAAACTGTTTTATTATATCCTTTGATTTTATACACCACTCATCAGGTGGGTGTTGTGTTGCACAATTTAAAGACACAGAACATCACGGCCCAGAGAAGGTCTGGCTATGAATAAAAACTTCTAGCCACAGAAAATTTAATCATTAACTCCACTTCAGTTTCTAATCCTGCAGTTCAATCGCCGTATGGCTTATCCACATTGATCACTGAAACTATACCTCATGATTGCATGAATACTATTGAGAGCTCCACTTCGGCCAGGGAAGATCTGAAAGATACGCCCCTGGATGGGGGAGAGCACTTATATATAGATGGCTCATGTTCAAGGCCGTCTAATGGAGTGTATCTGTGTGGATATGCCATTGTGACACAAGAGGGTGAGAGGGTAGAGGCATGTCACCTAAACCATAACTCAGCACAGGCTGCAGAAATAATTGCACTAACAAGAGCCTGTGAGTTAACAAAAGGCAAAAGAGCCACCATTTATACGGATAGCAAATATTCGTAAGAGGTCGTTCAAGACTTTGCCCAGACTTGGGCTAGGCGCAATTTTCAGACATCTGAGGGCAAACAAATATCACATGCAGGGTTGGTGGTAGATTTATTACAAGCTGTAATGTTGCCATCTGAGCTAGCTCTAGTGAAGGTCAAGGGACACGCATCAGGAGATGAAGCAGATGTTGTTGGCAACAGAAATACTCATGAAATGGCCAAATGGGTCGCAGAACATGCAGAATTTTCCCCAGATAGCGCAGAATAGGGACATAGAAACAATGATGTTTGTACTTGTATCATGAGTTCCTGACATAGATTTGAAAATATTGCAAAGTCAACCCAAACGGGGAGACATGAAACATTGGGCAGAAAATGGATGCAAGCCAGATGTTAACGGTTTGATAAAAGATACAATAGGTAGAATAGCATTACCAAAACTGTCCTTGGTGATATTAATAATACATTATCATCGTATTTCGCACAACAGCGCGTCTAAGGTTACACAGATGATTAATCGCCTGTATTGTATACAGGGTACAGCAAAAATGGTCAAACTAATTTTAGACTCGTGTTTGATATGCGCCAAAACAATCCCTCACCGGAAAACGCCACACGATGCGTTACCGTTTCCAGAAGCGCCTTTTCAGTGCCTTCAAATAGATTTTTCACATATGCCAGCGGTCGGAAATCTAAAATACATGCTAACTATCGTCGATAGGTTTTCAAAAATGCCAGATGTGCTACCAGCCGTATTGGCAGAAAGGAGAATGACCCCATCCTCAACGACAAAATACTTACAATGGGGGCAAGTATACCATTTGAAATTTTAATGGGTAGAACTTTCCCAACCCCTTGGGTCAAAAGTCGCGCAGGCGTTTCTTCCCTAGGAGACATGGAGGTGATCCTGGATTACTATGTGATTTCCCTTATTGATAAACTGAATTCTGTGTGTGCTGATGTTTCTCTTTCTCTCCCTATTCCGTCAGATAAGCCCACCCAAAATTTTGTTACAGCCAAACAGGTGCTGATTCGGAGTCTGAAACCAGTCGCCGTGGGGGAACCGAGATATTTGAGGACAGCTGTAGTCATCGCGGTGACCAGGACTGGAGTGCTAACTGATCATCAACCGCAGTGGATCCACGCAACCAGGCTAAAACATCTATCAACATATGCATTACCAATTGACACTGAAGGGCCTAAGAAGCCTGCCCAAAGTGTGTGGCAGGCCACTGGTGAGAGGGCTTGCGCCAGACAGAAGATCCTCACTCTTTTATGGGGCGAGGGGGTCACCTGTGGGCTGAACATAGGGCCTGGGCAAACTTTTGCCCCATTAATAGCTTCCCGATCACCTCTGAAGGTTCCCCTGTTACACATGTCAATCATATATCTACTATTGATCATGGCCAATGCACAAGCAATTAGATTAATAGATGAAGATGATTCATGGTGAAAGATTACAAATTTTATTCTATGTTTAATTTAGATACACTTCCTGACTAAGGAAGTGTCAGGAAATTCAGGTGTTTGAGAGCGTTTCCTGACCATTTGAGCTCGAGACAGCTGTGCCTTTTGTCTCGATGATAATGGTAAGATCAATGAGTCAGACTACTGAGAGATTTTACCTTTGTTCTGCAAATGACTTTGTCCTGGCCAGACGTGGATTCGTTAGGTTTATTGCCCTCATATGTATGTTTATTTGATGTTTTGTCTCAACCTCCAAAAGTCCCTCCTCCAATTCTGCCTATAAAGATACCCTGTAAAAATTACTTAAGATGAGATTTCGATGACTGCAGCTACCATCAGCTTGGGGTTTTTCAATAAAGAATCCTACGATCGAATCCGAAGTCTCCTGGTCTTCTCTTCTGAGTTTTCTACACTTTAGAAGAACAGAGTTTACAACAGATGGTGCCGTGACCCGGATAGAGTTCCAGCTTCCTCACCTGAAAAAAACTTCAAGCTCAAACAAAGATCTGCATCCAGACTGCATCTTTTGGAATCCAGCGAAACTTCAAAGCTGAACAAAGATTCCCAGACTGAATTTTTCTCTCAACCAAGGGTTGTGGTGAGTGGCTGTCTCTAATCCAAAATAACCTAAGACCAGTGTATCCTCTGTGCCGTCAGAGAAGAGTTAACATACATCTGTAGGGTTTGTTTAACTAAATGTATCCTCTGTTTCAGGCAGGGAAGAGTTTATCCTCTGTTCTTGTAGGCAGGGAAGTTTATCCTCTGTTTTCAGGCAGGGAAGAGTTTATCCTCTAAAGTTTTTTATTTTAGAGATGAAAGTATCCTCTGTTCTTGTAGGCAGGGAAGTTTATCCTCTGTTTCAGGCAGGGAAGAGTTTATCCTCTGTTCTTGTAGGCAGGGAA
Source organism: Schizopygopsis malacanthus (assembly GCA_027474115.1). Lineage (NCBI taxonomy): Eukaryota > Metazoa > Chordata > Actinopteri > Cypriniformes > Cyprinidae > Schizopygopsis > Schizopygopsis malacanthus. Next base: position 26,962,271 of record CM049872.1, read on the forward strand.
GTTTATCCTCTGTTTCAGGCAGGGAAGAGTTTATCCTCTAAAGTTTTTATTTTAGAGATGAAAGTTTATCCTCTGTTTCAGGCAGGGAAGAGTTTATCCTCTAAAGTTTTTTATTTTAGAGATGAAAGTATCCTCTGTTCTTTCAGGCAGGGAAGATTTTGGGCATTACGTGCTAAAAATGAGTTATCCTCTGTTTCAGGCAGGGAAGGTTAGCATTTCGTGCTAATAATTTAGTTTTATCCTCTGTTTTTTTTGTAGGCAGGGAAGTTAAGTGTGAAGTGTTGGTAATTTGGAAATTTAACAATAGTTAAGTTTTTTTTTTACAAGTGTACCCTCTGTTGATCAGAGAAGTGTTTGTTTTGTTTGTGTGGTACCGAAGAAACTTACAAAATGGTTAGAATGAATGCTAGGCTGATTCCAACCACAGAAAAGATGGGTCTTGCGACTCCTCTGTGGTCAGATAGTGAATTCAAAACGCTGTTAGGGGAACAAATGGACCTAATAGTCACTGAAAAAGTTAGACAAAAACTAACGCAGAAATATGAGATTCATCCAGACAAGACTTGGTCGGTAGATGAGTGTAAAAAGATACTAGGAGCAAGTATTCGTAAGAACAATGTGAAAGGCATTATCTGTTGTTACAGAGAATTCAGTGTAATGCTAGCGACACAACAGTCTCAGCGTAACTCAGAGCTAGAGAAACAGAACAATGAACTCCGTGCTAGAATATCCACTTTGACCAAGAAATTGAACCTCAAGAAAGCTGCAGCAAAAACTGAGGTGGGAGTTAGTCAGCCTGATAACATTTACCCTGATTTACAAGCATTCTCTGAAACAGATGTAGCTCTCCAATCAGTAACTGATGTGCCTGTAAATTCAGTCAATGTTGAGGAAACTGATAGTGTTCCTCACAATTCTTCTGCTGTGCAAATACAAACTGTTGCCAACGCTTTATGTCCTAAAGATATAGAGAGACTATCTCAGAGTTTACCGGCAGCACGCACACATTTAACTGAATTTAGAAGAACATTGATCTCAAGATGGGTAGAAGCTTATCCAACAGGGCGTGCTACAGCTGCACATACTGCTAAATGTCTTGTCACTGATTTAATTCCTAGATGGGGATTACCAGATTGCATTGACTCAGATCAAGGTACCCACTTCACAGGACAGGTAGTCAAGGAAGTGTCTAGAATGTTGAAGATTAAGTGGAACCTTCACTGTCCCTATAGGCCACAAGCATCAGGACAGGTTGATCTTAGAAATGCTGATGTGCACATTGTTTCAGATGCCCTGATCGCTTACTGTGAAAACCTCACAAAGGCAGTGCAGAGTGCCAAAGAGAGAGTTGAGTCGTGTTGGCAGACTCCACCAGAAGGTGGACACACAATCGTCCCAGGTCAATGGGTCATGATAAAGGCGTTCAGAAACAAGCCATTAGAGCCTAAGTGGTACAGACCACATCAAGTGATGTTGATTACAGCAGCTGCAGTAATGTGTCAGGGAAGGAAAACATGGGCTCATGTGTCACACGGTAAGGTTGTTCCTCCCCCTGCAGGGATAGGATAGGGCAGACACAAGAACCAGTGAGGAGCCCAGGGAAGAACCGAAAGCAACAGGCTTCGGGGGCCAACCCTGAGGTGAAGATTTCCTCATAGGCTTTTCCCCTCCATTAGTCCATCCTTTCCTCACTGTTCTTTAGGTGTCACAGGAATTAAGAAATAGGGAAAGAAGGAACAACCATAGCAGACTATATTTTGAACAGAGGATACAACCCTAATGTATGCAGACTCTACAAATACTGCTCTATGCCGTTGGTCTCTCTTGTTTGTGTTTCTTTCTTCCTCTGTGCAGATACCACCTGATGGCTGTCCTGAGATCCATATGCACCGCCCTTCTCACCTGCGGATAAAGCCACAACCTCTAGAAAACAACTAGACCCATTGCCGAGCCAACTATCACACAAGAAAGAGAAAAGAAAGAAGAAAGAAGAAAAAAATACACAACGCAGAGACATATGGGAACTTCAGTCATCCATCAACATGATCAAGATTTCCGTACTCTTGATCTTTCAGCAAAATTACACCAGATGACTGAAGATAATTCTTCATGTTTCGGAAACTTTTCAGCAAATGACTCCCACCTCTCATGAGGAAATGACAGTTCCAAACAGAAAAGATTATTACCCGTAAGAACTTCACGGACCCTAATTGCATGTTTTGTTTCTGTGTCAGCATGCAATTACATATAAGCAACACAGAACATGTACTATGTGCCTGTAACGATTACAAGTTACAAGAATTAACTTTTAAGTGTCTAAATTTGTATTTTGTGAGAGTTATTAGAACTCTCAAAGGGGGAATTGAAAGATTACAAATTTTATTCTATGTTTAATTTAGATACACTTCCTGACTAAGGAAGTGTCAGGAAATTCAGGTGTTTGAGAGCGTTTCCTGACCATTTGAGCTCGAGACAGCTGTGCCTTTTGTCTCGATGATAATGGTAAGATCAATGAGTCAGACTACTGAGAGATTTTACCTTTGTTCTGCAAATGACTTTGTCCTGGCCAGACGTGGATTCGTTAGGTTTATTGCCCTCAGATGTATGTTTATTTGATGTTTTGTCTCAACCTCCAAAAGTCCCTCCTCCAATTCTGCCTATAAAGATACCCTGTAAAAATTACTTAAGATGAGATTTCGATGACTGCAGCTACCATCAGCTTGGGGTTTTTCAATAAAGAATCCTACGATCGAATCCGAAGTCTCCTGGTCTTCTCTTCTGAGTTTTCTACACTGTAGAAGAACAGAGTTTACAACAATGGTTAGACCATGACGATCCACCACACTCATATGTAAATGTCATATGCTACAAACATCTGGTGGAGATTGGCTAATTACACCGTAAAGACAAGTGACATGAAAGGTAATTTTTATGTATGTGTTATTGTTGGCGATAGTTGTTGTACATATGTTCCAGATAATGATGCGGATGGACATTTGATTGACCAAGGGATCAAGAACATCACCAAAGCAGTTGTCGAGATGACAATCCAAGAGAGTAATGGAGATGATTTGGATTGGAGTTTGAGTTTTTCCAGCCTGTTCACTAAAATCGAACATTTATTTTAATTGTGATAATTGAAGTCATCTTTAAGTGTGATTATGAAATGTTGCCCAGGCAAGACCAGGAGATAATGTGACCACGAATCCAGATGTAATGTAATAGCAGAGATAAAACCTCTGCTCAGAACGGACGTGGCCTTTAGATTAGGAATTTTCTTTATTATTAGTTTTCATTTTACTTTCACTATATGAGTGCGGAGATTTATTTCTAAGTCATAAATTACTTAAAGAGGGCAATTGTTATATTTAATTTCCGCATAGATGAATGTAATGGCACATAAATGAAGGGTAATGCTTTTAATCTCACTGAATACAGCTATGTGTGGAGGAAGGGTCATTTTCTTCTTTGTCTGTCCTGCTTTACCTTATTTGGTCATTTTGTGGACTTCCTGTAATATGAGTGGTCTGGTCTCATATATATAAAGACATGTTTTCTGTAGAATAAATTAGTTCAAAAGCCATGATGCCTTTCTGCATCGTGTTTTTGTTCTCCCAGATCTGCTGAAGACTTTTTCCACAACAACCAACATATATTTCTGATTTGATTTAGAAGTGTTCCAAAACACAGAAAGAAAACTTAGTTCATAAGGAAATTTTACACTCTTTCTTGGCTCTTGAGCTTCTGTTTATTATCTCTGTGCTGCTCCACTGTGACAGATGGTCACAGAACTCTTTGTGTGTGCTAGAGTTTAAGCCAACCACGTCCTCCAGCCTGCTCTTTACAGCGTGAGGCATGGCATCAATCACAGCATTTCTAAACAATATTGCCATTAATGGGTCTCCTTCTGGATTCCTTTCAGGTGTTGTTCTTGTTTCCATCTTTTCAGAGCTGTCTCTGGACATATGTGGTTGTATTTTCTCTTTCCCCATCTTTGCTCCTCCTATAGTCTTTGCCAGACGTGCTTTAATGTCCCCCACGGCTAAAAGTTTGCCCATAGTTTCTTCTTCAAACACCTTAATCCACTTTCCAGCCCCCTCATGGATGTCTGGGAAGCGAGTGACAAGCCCCTCAAGGTCCTGTGAGGCCCAGGGTACTCTCCCTGTGTACCCTTAATTACAACTGTGAGTTGTGTAGACAGTGGTGGTCTTCCTTTTTCTAATCCTTGTTCCCATGTTCATTTATAAAATGATGACTCCTCCCCTTCACTCACTTCCTCTCTGCTTTCTAATAGTTTACTTCTATCTCTCACCATTTTACTTGCATCTTCAATACAAAAAGGTGGTTTTCCTATTTCTGCTTCCATAGCCTCTGCTTGTGCTTCAATGTCCTTATCTCCTCTCATTATTTGCTCTAACGTTTCCTCATTTCTGTTTTTCCTTCATAGTTTGCTTTTATCATTTCTAATGCTATGTGTACCCGTTTATAACAACCTAAAAGGTAAATATCCTTCACTATTTTTTTTCCATTTGGTCTTACATCTGGTTATTTTTGTTTTTCTTCCAACTCTATTTGTCCTTCCATTTGCATTTCTCCAGAGATGTCTATGGTACTCTTAAGTATAGGGAACTGTCCTTCTGGGGGCAGATATGGGGGTTGTTTAGAAAACTTTTTTCAACTCTTTTCTTTGTCTCTGTCTGCCTCTTAGTATTTTTCTTGCCTGTTTTATACTTTTCAATGAGTTTTCTCCTTCCTTTTTGAACAAGGCTAGCACTTCTTTCTCTTTTTCCATTTTGCTTCTCTCTTTTCCCCCCTTTTTACTGTTGCCTTTAGTTTTATGATTTTATAACCAGAATTTCCATTTCCTCACACAGTGCTACATCGATTGTCCCTTCTTTTGGCAATTTTGTCATATATATTTTTTTTGTTTTCTGCTGCCATTTGTTTTGAGAGCATGTCTATTAGTTCTTTACCCAATGTATATTTTAAAACTAATATTTCCACTGGAGTGGCTGGCATAATTTTTTTCATATAATAAGACAATCCTATATTTAAAGCTTAATAAATATTTGTAATTACTATTTTTGTTTTGTTTTTTTCCAACTACATCTACTCTCACGTAGATTAAAAAAAAATGACATCGTTGCGATCCTTAGCCCGCATTATTACGACAGATTAGACGCACGGTTTTAAAATGGACCTATATTACTTTAACTACCTAGGTTTTCTTCTGTAACTTGCACTTTTAAACCTAGTATGTATTATACCACATGCATGTATATTATACCAAATTGATGTAATAATGTGAATTTATATTCTATTTTATTTTGTGAACACTCAGTATCCAAAAAATACTAAAAATAATTGCCATTTATTTTTCCATCATTTCTATCATTAAGTTATTTTGTCAGCAATATCTTATTAACACAATTATTTAACTTAATGCATATACAGTGCTCAGCGTAAATGAGTACATCCCCTTTGAAAAGTAACATTTTAAACAATATCTCAATGAACACAAAAAAACGTGTTTTTTTTTCAATTTTCCAAAATGTTGACAAGACTAAGTTTTGCAAAGTATAGATCACCATAGGTGGTGCTGTGAAAAAGGCCTTATTTCTAACTTATAACATGAAAGTAAGGTTAATAATATAACTTTTAATGCTGTCAGCAATGGCACCACATGGAAGAGAAATGTCACAAGACCTGAGAAAGAAAATCCTTTCTTTACACAAGAAAGGTGAAGGCTACAAGAAGATCAGCAAAGCTTTACTTATCAGTCAGAATCCTTTCTTTACACAAGAAAGGTGAAGGCTACAAGAAGATCAGCAAAGCTTTACTTATCAGTCAGAATACTGTAGCAAAAGTGGTACAAACATTTAAAAAAGATGGAACTGCAACCATCTCACAGAGACGTCCAGGTCGTCCATGGAAGTTATCAACTCGTCAGGAGCGTCTTCTGATGAGAAGGGTTGAAGAAAATCGACATGCAAGTTCACTGCAGTTATATAAAGAAGTAGAAAGCCAAACTGGGGTGACTATTTCCCGTGACACAATACGGCGTACACTGCAGAGGAATGGCATGCATGGGTGCCATCCACGAAAGAAGCCTCTCCTAAAGCCCAGGCACAAAAAAGCCCGCCTAGAGTTTGCCAGGCCCCATGCTGACAAAGATGAAGACTACTGGGACTCTATACTCTGGAGTGATGAGACCAAGATAAATGTTTTTGGAACTGATGGCTTCAAAACTATACCACGTCGCAAAGGTGAGGAATACAAAGAAAACTGCATGGTGCCTACAGTGAAACATGGTGGTGGCAGTGTCCTTATGTGAGGCTGCATGAGTGCTGCTGGTGTCAGGGAGCTGCATTTCATTGATGGCATCATGAATTCACAAATGCACTGCTCTATACTGAAAGAGAAGATGCTACCATCACTCTGTGCCCTTGGTCGTCGTGCACTTTTCCAACATGACAATGATCCTAAACACACATCTAAGGCCACTGTTGGATTTCTGAAGAAGAACAGCGTGAAAGTGATTCAGTGGCCAAGTATGTCTCCTGATCTGAACCCAATCGAACACCTATGGGGAATTCTGAAGAGACAAGTTGAGCATCACTCTCCATCCAGCATCCAATCTCTAAAACAGGTCATTCTTGAAGAATGGAAAAAGATAGATCTGGCAAAATGTCGCCAACTTGTTCATTCCATGCCTAGAAGTCTTGGTGCTGTCATTAAAAATCATGGAGGCCATACAAAGTACTAGATTTAGTAGTTTTTGTTGTGGGGTGTACTCATTTTTGCAACACCCTAATTTGAGTAAAACTGAAAAATTTGTAATCTAAGTTATATTATTAACCTTACTTACATGTTATAAGTTAAATAGATGTTATATTAAACTTAGTCTTGTCAACATTTTGGAAATGGTTTTTGTGTTCATTGAGATATTGTTTAAAATTTTACTTTTCAAAGGGGGTGTACTCATTTACGCTGAGCACTCTACCTGTATTATACTTTACTATCTGGACTGCATTAGTCTCCTAAATATTCTCTCCCTAAGTAATACAATATATGCAGTATAATTTGTACAAAAAAATCTACAATGCCAAATAGCTTGATCCAGTCTTTATTGAAAAAATAATAATAAACAGAGCGGTTAGCCGTAGGACTTTGCGCACTTCCTTATACTTTATCTGCTTAACGTTCATTGTTATCCTTCATGCCCCACTTAACAATAAACACAGAAACATGCATGCTATTAGTTATTCTGGAGTCAAAACCCCCTTTTTACTTTTTCTTTTTGTTCTTTAAATTTGAAAGAGCAATTTTAAGTGTTTACCACTAAGGGCAGACCAGCAAACAGCAAAAAATTATTATATAAGCAAAAACTGCTTACCTATTTCTTTAGTGGCCATCATTTGTGCTGCTCTTCAAAGTCCACCTAAAGTGGTCGTCCACCCTGCTGCTCCTTTCCAATCCTGCTTGTGATGCCAATTTGTGGTGGTTTCCACCTTTTCTATGAAGAACCACTGTTGAAATATTGGGTTTTGATGCGAGAAGATTTTCAGAGCCAATAAAGACGAGAAAACCCTGTGGAAAATCTTTTTCTACTTCTCATTTATATGTTTATATCTCTAGTTGTGTTCTATACATTGTTTAAATGTTTGTTATGGGATCACGATGCAGTCAGGAGGTCTTAATTTTATGTTCCGTGAAAATGAGGGCCCCATTATATATTTTGCCTAAATGACAAACACGACAAGCAGCTTCCCTGTATGTATGCACTTCTTATAAAGATTTCTATACACGCAGGCAAATACACATGATTGTAATAGTAGGATAAGTTGATACATAAATGGCTATATTCACATTGATTATACTCAAATCATTTATATTTTGATTAATAAATATCTTCGTCAATACTTTACGGAGTCTAGTTTCCAGTTGTAGTAAGTCTCGCCGTTCTGACTTTACTTAGGAACTTCAATGATTAATAAAATAAAATAAAATATTGAAAATTATATTTTTTACGTCACTAAATACAATGCCATCCATGGTTTTTATATCCACATTAAAACAAAACAATAGCAGTGTCAAAAGATGTAAACAGAAGGCACTTCAGACCATGCCACATGAAATAACCTTGTAAAAATATCGCTTGTTTTGCCATTGTAGCAGATGCAAAAAAATACAAATTTACTGTAAAACCTATTGCCATAAACAGCGAATTTAGAAGAAACAACATAACGCATTACAGAGAAAAGGTTTTCGCATGGATTTCACACGGGCCACTTCTGGGATGGATTTAGTCCAAAACTATGTTACTGTCTGAGGTCTTATCACTTACCACAGGTGCAGCTTAATCATTTTGAAACCCACTGGATTTTCATTACCAAGACTCAAGTGTTTAAATTCAGCAATATACTGACATCATACATGTCTGCATACTTTTAGAATGAACACACACATAACGTTTTATGAATGAGGTCCTATAACATGTCTTCCTCTATGTGGTGTGAGCCATCTATCAGCACTGGCATAATGTGCAGTTTGTGTTCCCCCTGCCACATTTTGTCCATTCTTTTTCCAACTTGCACCATTAGAAACAGTGTAATAACTGGAATTGAGCTCTTGCTGATGATTCTGATGTGCTGCATGAAATGTCAGCCAAACCCAATGCCTCCATATTTTTCCAAAACAGCTTCTTCATCTGATGCCACCTTCATTTTACATTTGTCATTGTTTAGCACGACATGAACAAAACATTTGACATCACTACCACACGTGTGAAGATTCTCTAAATATATCAGCACAACATTTCTGTCATAATGTATTAAACAGTAATGTTTAAACAATAAAATATTGAGTTTCTACATTTAGAATTTAGAAATGTAAAATTAGTTTTAATAGTAATACTATTCCATTGACTTTTACTATATGCAATATATATATATATATATATATACAGTGGGTACGGAAAGTATTTAGACCCCCTTCAATTTTTCACTCTTTGTTATATTGCAGCCATTTGCTAAAATCATTTAAGTTCATTTATTTTCCTCATTAATGTACACACAGCACCCCATATTGACAGAAAAACACAGAATTGGTGACATTTTTGCAGATTTATTAAAAAAGAAAAACTGAAATATCACATGGTCCTAAGTATTCAGACCCTTTGCTGTGACACTCATATAAGTTCCTCCTAAGTCTCTCAGTTTTTGCCATCATGCTACGGAAGCGTATACCACATGGCAGCAAAATTAAAAGAAAGTTACCATTTTAGCAGCTCTGCTTTTGCAGCGTTTTTGAGGTAGATGTCCTGAAGAGAGGGGAGAGCAGAACCTGAGATGTGCTCAGCTAAGCGCACAACTCTCTGCAGGGCTTTGCAGTCCTGACTGGAGACATTTCCATACCAGATACTGCTACACTGAGTTAATACACTTTATATGGCCCCTGAATAGAAAGTTCTCAGGATTTCTAGTGAAACCCTGAATTTCCGCAGCTGTCCCAGATTCGGAACAAGATGAGATTTCGGAGATGAGCCCATCGGCCGGAGTTCACGGAGTTTACTGACGGCCTCCATAACCGTGACAGGACAGGGCGAGAGATCATAGACGGCCTCCTTAGCCGTAATATGACAGGGCGAGAGTTCACAGATGGCCTCCTTGGCCGTGACAGGACGAAAGTTCACAGACGGCCTTCTTAGCCATGAGAAGACAGGGCGAGAGTTCCCAGGTGGGTACCACTGACACCTCTAGAGGTTCTGCAGCACACTTATATCTGGTAACCACTATGCACTAGTGGCTCTCAAGTGGCTCCTAGTGGTATTACCCTTAAACCAGATTCCTCTTTATAAGCAATAGGCAGTGAAAAATACAATAATACAAATCAGGTAACGTTTAGACTGTTACATAACCCTCCCCCTGATCTTACATTTGTTTTCCCATGGAAAATGTTTACATTCTGGGTATGATAAGTATCTATCTGAGTCGGATCAGACGATATAATCACCCTGTAGTTTACAGGTCCTAGCTTTTTCACAATCTTAGCTAGGCCCTTCCATTTTGGAGAAAGTTTAGCCATAAAGGCATCATCTGCACTAGAGAGAGGATGAGTTTTAACCCAAACTAAATCTCCTTCATTGAAGTTCTGAGCTCTTCTTTTAAAGTCATTGTACTTTCGTTGTTTAGTCTGAACCTTCTCTACATTTTACTTTACCTACTCATACAGACTTTTCTGGTATTCAAGAGTACTATAGGCTGGTTGGTCAGGGACTGGAGGATTCTGCAAGGCTCTCTGCAGACGTCCTTTCAGCTGTCGGCCTAGAGCTATCTCTGCTGGAGAATAACCTATACTTTCGTGCCATGCAGTATTTAGAGCAAATCTGCACTCATAAATCCACTGACCCCAGGTACGATGGTTCTGTTCAACATATGTGGCAATCATCGTCTTTAGGTTCGGATTGACTCTTTCAGTGAGGTTAGATTGAGGATTGTATGCTGTGGTGAGTTTTTGTGTTACGTGCCATTGCTTACATACTTGGTCAAGGAGGTTGGAGGTAAATTGTGTACCTCAGTCGGACACAATAAATCTGGGGTTCCCCACCTTGTGAAAATCTCTTCTATTAGAATTTGCTCAATGGTAGCAGATTTGGCAGCTCTCGTGGGAAATACTTCTACCCATTTTGAGAAGTAGTCCACTATAACCAGCAGATATTCATTCTGTTGGGTGCTTCTGGGAAATGGTCCCATGATGTCCATTCCAAGTATATAACCAGGATCGACTATGGGTATACTTTGTAGAGCGCCTGCAGGTTTTAAGTTTGTCGGCTTGTGTTGCTGATATTTCTGACAATTCCTGCAGTGTTGTCATACATCTGCGTGAATTGAGAGCCAATAAACCAACTCTAAAAGCCTCATCAGTTTTAAATTATGTTTTAAAAAAGTGACCACTCAGAGGATTTCATGTGCATAAGTTAAAATTGCTTCCTTTAACTTTACAGGAATGACAATTTGAAGTCTGGTACACTCCTAAATAAAACAATGTTTTTCAAAACATAGTGCGTTCTCTTAATGTCTGTGGTTTTCTGGTTCTCTAGTTTAACCATCAATTCTTGGCACTCTGGGTCTAGTTTCTGTTCTGCTGCGATTTGTGACAAATCCATTGGCAGATCATAAGTGACAGGATTAAAACCACTCTTAGCTGCTGTGTGTAATAACACCACTGGTGACTCAACTGGATAACTTCTGGACAATACGTCCGGCACTGCATTACATTGCATACAGTGCATTTTATTAAAACACATGGGACGACTAGAATTAGTATCAGGCAAGTATAGAAGTATAGAATATAGAATTATTATCAGGCTAGGACATATGTGAAACATTAAAATTGATGGTGACTTTGGCTTCTCTTAGGAAATCCAATCCTAAATGATAGGAACTGCCAAATACTTGTCATCCTTCATGTGGAATGTGATCTCATGTTTTGCTCCATACATCTCATATTCCCAGAGTACCTTACCGTAACGTTTTACTCTGACCATTGGTAAGCATGAACGTCTGAGCGCTTCTGGTCAAATGCTCATCCTTCCTCTTAAGTCTCTGCCAAACTTATTGCTGCAGCAAAGAAAAATTGCTTCCCGTATTAATCACAGCGTTGAAGAATGAGGGATTTAAAACAATGGTCACTTGCAGTGCACAATTACACTGAGAGTTCGAAGTGGGATCCAGAAGCATCAGGCGATTAGGTTGATTTTTTCCACCAGAAGAATTATTCTTCTGTTCCTCATCTTTCTCTTGACTCCATCTTCTCTTACTCTCAGCACAGTCCTTCTCTATTTGTATGCCGATACTGCAGTTTCTTAACGTTGCTTGCACTAATTCGGCTTCAGACAACAAATGGTTAATATTTACTGACATTGCTCTATAATTAAAAGCAAAGCCTCTCACACATTTGTTGACCCTCTGTCGGTAACTTGCCAACTTCTGCGCTGCAACTTCCTTGTGATCTTCATTCAAAAACGAGAATAGGAATTTCTCTTTGAATGAATCCCGGTCTCTAAAGGTGCGTTCACACCAGACGCGAATAAATCACGCTATTCGTAGTTGGACGCTTGAACATTTTGAGTTTACTCGCCTCATTCGCGTGAGAAATTTGCTTCAATCGCACATGAAATTCACTACACAACAGACGCGAATTCGCGTCATGGGAGGGGCTTCTGCCAGGCAGCTCCAGTGTCATTGCAAAATGGCTATTCGTAGTTACGTCACTGCTAGAGCAAGCTCCTGATTGGTCAACGCAGAGCGAATGTCCGCCAAAGTTCAGATTTTTCAACTCGTGCGAATCGCGCATTAAATGCCCCAAATGCTCAATTCGCGCCGCGTCATTCGCGCCACCTCATTCGCGCAAATAGCGCCGCAGGATTGTCTATCACGTCTTTGCATTGACTTAACATGTAAATCATTCACGAGTAACGCTTCATTCGTATCTGGTGTGAACGCACCTTAATACTCGGTTTCTGTGCTCTACGATGAATGAAAGCTTCATCTGAATAATCAGCAATGGGCTCTCTCTCTTCCATAGAAGATGATTGTTGGATATGTTTGTCTGTGAAGGGTTTTCAGAACCATCAAAATTTATTTTTGTCAGTCTGAACTGTCAGTCTGCGGTCAACATAGCAGATCTTATTCCCGCTATTGCATCCCAAACTGCACTTAGCATCTTGGTCCTGACTGAGACCTGGATTCGTCCAGAAGACGCTCTCTAACAACTTCTCCTTCTATCACTTCCCCTGTCAGGTTAGGAAGGGTCTTCTAATTTCTAACAATTGGGAATACTCAACTTATACTGCCAATAATCACTCATTGGAATATTGTGCTATTACTGTAACGGCTCCGGTAAAACTCCATGTTGTAGTTATTTATCGCCCTCCTGGGCAATTGGGAACCTTCCTAGAAGAGCTGGATTGCCTGTTGTCCTCATTCCCCGAGGATGGCAGTCCACTTGTAATCTTTGATGACTTCAATATTAATTTGAACAAATTGACTTAACATGTAAATCATTCACGAGTAACGCTTCATTCGTATCTGGTGTGAACGCACCTTAATACTCGGTTTCTGTGCCTCCAACAGATCTTAGCGGTTCCCTTAAGACTCACGGATAACGCCGCTTACAACTCTTCGTGGAGCAGAGGTCTCAATTCAATATACTCTTCAAAACAATCGATGAATTCAATGGGATCTTCTGAATTCAAATTACTAAAGGTAGGTAAATCCATTTTAACAGAAGGCATGTGAGATGCTGAAGAAAGGTATGTTACTTGCCTCATAGTGTCTTGTGGATTTGAAGTAATCTTAGAAGGTGTTTGAGATATCTTGTGAGAAGTTCTGGTGCTGGAATGGACAGGAGTTGACATGATTGGTTTAATAGCCTTGAACTGTTGCTCCAGCTGTTTATCACAAGGTTTCAAAGAATCCACAATGCTCTTACTCAGTTCATCGACTCTTGCATAACATTGTTGCTGAACACAATCTAGCTCTCTCTGAAGATGATAATTAATTCTGTCTTCGTAGGCTCTTAATTTTGTGCTCAATGTCTCTGGGGTAACGAAGTCGCTGATTCTGAGCTCAAGATCAACAAGGTGCTCTTCGATACTACACATTCGTCGGGCACTTTCAGTGCAGCTCACCTTCTTTAAAATCAAGAGGCGGAGGAGATAAAGGTAAGTCGTCAGGTTTATCAACTTGCTCAAATCTCTGATCTGGGGACACATCCCTATCATTTCTTTCTTCCTCTGAATCTAAGTACAACTCACTAAAAGTATCAGTCAAATTTGTTACAGGGTCTCTACGATGAATGAAAGCTTCATCTGAATAATCAGCAATGGGCTCTCTCTCTTCCATAGAAGATGATTGTTGGATATGTTTGTCTGTGAAGGGTTTTCAGAACCATCAAAATTTATTTTTGTCAGTCTGAACTGTCAGTCTGCGGTCAACATAGCAGATCTTATTCCCGCTATTGCATCCCAAACTGCACTTAGCATCTTGGTCCTGACTGAGATCTGGATTCGTCCAGAAGACGCTCTCTAACAACTTCTCCTTCTATCACTTCCCCTGTCAGGTTAGGAAGGGTCTTCTAATTTCTAACAATTGGGAATACTCAACTTATACTGCCAATAATCACTCATTGGAATATTGTGCTATTACTGTAACGGCTCCGGTAAAACTCCATGTTGTAGTTATTTATCGCCCTCCTGGGCAATTGGGAACCTTCCTAGAAGAGCTGGATTGCCTGTTGTCCTCATTCCCCGAGGATGGCAGTCCACTTGTAATCTTTGATGACTTCAATATTAATTTGAACAAGCCTTGTGCTGCAAATTGTCATTCACTCCTAGCATCATTTGACTTAAAATGCCTTACCACCACAAGCACTCACAAATCTGGCAGCCAGCTAGACTTAATTTACAAACGCAATTGTGTTGCAGACAACGTTTTGAGAGAGATACATGTATGCTTTGTGTCACATAAAAATGATTTATTACCCTCATAAAATATCCCCCCAAACTGGACACCTGTTTGTACAGCCCCCACCCTTCCGTCTAGTCTCCCCACGTGGGGATCTTAGCTGAGTAATACCACGTGGGTATTTTAGACGACTATCCCAAATGGGTTATCTGATGCGGGGGAGGGTGGGGGTTGTGGTGTGTAATGCTTTTCAAAAAACGTTGTGTTTTGCGAGTTTAAACAATAAAATGTGAAACTGTGTAAAATGGGGAGAAAGGGTAGTTTTTATTAAAGTTTTTTCATACGCATACATGTGAAGAAAATGCACCGTATATACATGTAAAATTAACAATATCTATTTTTCCAGAAAGCGTTGTTTAAAAATAGGTAAAATACAGTGTAAGAAAACAAATAAAAATCTAGGTTTAGTCTAATCTTACAAATGAGAAAATAAATAAAAATGCGTCAGACGTGTTTGTTAAAACCTAGTAATATTGTAATTCAAAAAGCAGTTAGTTCGACATAGTTAAAGAAAAAATACAAAATCAAAGTTAATAGACTAGGAAAAAAAAAAGACATCAAGACGTGTTTGTACAAATTTTGTGATACTACAATTTTAAACTAGTTAGTTCGACAGAGTTAAAGAAAAAATACAAAATCAAAGTAAATAGACAGAAGTGTGTTACAAGGAAAGCGGGTAAAACGAATGTAAAAAGTTTAATACATTTACCGAGAATCTAAAAGAAGACAATCTCAGAGACGTTTTTTAAAACGCCCCCCGCAGTCAAAAGCTAGTCTCGGGGGTCGTTGTACGGAAAGTTAAACGAGAGACTGAGTGTGGGTCAGGTCCACGCCTGTCCGTAGAGAGGTCCGTGTACTACACCGGCCAAGCTCGAAATGAGGTCCCGAGCACAGCGGGGGCAGACCACGCCTATGTCCCACCCCTAGATCCGGAGGAGGAGGAGGCACCAAAACGGATATTTAAAGTAATTAATCCAAGATCTGTTTTTAAAATGTTAGAAGTTATTTTTTAAGTCTTTTACATGTCTTAATTAATTAACCCATTCAACATCATACACCTAAAACATGTATAGCTTGAATGCACTGTAAGTCGCTTTGGATAAAAGCGTCTGCTAAATAAATAAATAGAAATCTTTCCTTTAAAAGTTGATATTTTAAACAAACAGTTCCTAAGTCGCGGAAAAAGTTGTTTTATTTGTTTTAACAACACATGTTCCTTTATTTACTCGTAGTTTTTGTCAATATTACAAAACGTAATAACTTTTAAATTTAGCCTACTTACTGATATAAAACCAAATGTTTTGACACGCTTAAGACTTCTAGGGTTTTATAATGTGTTATATAGAGTGCGTGCGTGTGCGGAGACATTGAAATGAGAAACCGTGTTAAATGGGGAAAAAATATTGTATTAAAGTTATTTTTTCATACACAACAATGTCACGGAAAAACTTCAAAACAAGAAGGTCGGACTATAGCATTTATAAACCAAATAAGAGTCAAACAGCGTAACGTTAATAGGAAAAAATAAACCAAAGACAAAGAAAACTAGGGTTTGAATGTGGATAAGCTAACAAAGGTTAACTTGGTATATATTAAATAAGTTTTAATATAAAGAAAATGCATCGAATATACACGTAAATGAGCGATGCTTGTATTTTTTTCAGAAAGTATTAAGATACAGATCAAAATCTAGGTTTAGTCTAATCTTACAAATGAGAAAATAAATAAAATGCGTCGGACGCGTTTGTACAAATTTTGTAACACTACAATTTAAAACTACTTTTGACAGAGTTAAAGGAACACGTATCTACCCAACATCTAAAAATAAATAAAAACACTGTTAAGAAGATTCTTGTACCAAGTCTTTTGAACTAATATCACAAGTTAAATATTATAGCGATGCCTTATCGCGGTGTGTAATATAAAATAAAAAAATCAAACTTTTAAGAAGACAGAAGTTTTGTCACAAGAAAAGCTGGGAAACAAGGAAAAATAACAAACATACATTTAGCCGTTTTCCAAAAATAAGGTAATCTCAGAGGCGTTTGTTAAAACACCGCCGTCAAAAGATAGTCTATCAATAACTTGAAAAAGTCCCCAAACGACGTCCGGCGAGAGGTCTGCGCGTGACCGTTTCAAGGTCAACTTCAATGGCTTCAAGTTGAAATTTAGGATGAGATGAGTCAGATAAATAATGAGATGATACACAAACTTAAATAAATATAGAGAGAGTTGTTTATTTTAATAAAAGGCTCTGATGTAGGAAATTGATGTTAAATTTGACTTAATTTAGCATCTAATTTTATTATTTATTTTTTCACTCATATATATTTTTACCCCCTCTCGTCGCAAACATAAGCTTGTAAATGTAAACATTTACGCACACACACATACACACACACACATACGCACACACACACGCACGCACGCATGCACGCACACACACACACACACACACGCAAATAAACAAACATGGACATAAACAACCCTCTACACGGTTAAATATTTAGACTTTTATGATGTCTCATACAAAACTTTTTACAAATAAATAACTTTCTTAGAATCACACTGAATATATCTACAAGATGACGAAAAGAAGTATGATTAAACAATGATATAACTATTGTTTAACAAATATCATTCTAACAAAATGTAAAACCTAAAACCATGAAACTCTAACCTGACTAATCTTTACAACAGATTAGACTTTCTTTCTCACTTGATAAACTGAGTTATTAACCTTAAGGGGGTTAAATGCAGCATGTTTTATCACATTAAAATAAAAACAACAACTGATCTATATAGGTTTATTCGACTGAGGTTTGATAAAATAACTGATGTAAGAAACATGCAAATATTCGATAAGGTTTATCAAACTGATGTGTCTGGTGGTTTACGTTGTTGTACATATCTCGCCGATACAGATATGTTAAGATGTTTAACATCTGTAAAAAATAGTCTAAACAGTCATCTTTTTAGTTTTCACATAGGAACCATGTCCACACTCAACGGTTTTGTGTAACAGAGTCCTGAGACAAATGAAAATAAAATGTGTGAAAGACTGATGACAGGAAGAGCGACAGACTAAAAGCTTCAGATTTATTAAAACAATCGAGCGTGTGCATTTTTCTCTTGAATATGTATGTATACAGTAACCAGTGAGTACACAAATCTGTATAATACATAACCGCATAATTCAGTGATTCTATCAAATTAATCATTCATTTTAAAGTCAGATTTGATTTCTCGTCAAAACACAATAAAACTTTTTAAAAACGTTAAAACTTTCTTACGACTTTTTAGTTATGTTGAATGTAGCGAATGTTAAATATAGGGTTATGTTTTTAGTTCGGGATGTTTGTAAGTTAATCACATATTTAACCTAAACATTTTTCATTCAAACTCTCTCTTGCGCGCACACGACGCACAACTCCCGACAACATCCTTAACTTGATTTTATCATTCAGATGTAGCTGAAACTCTATAATGCGTTCAATTTATGCATCAATGCAGCTATAGATACTGGAAGAGCTCATTGAGCTGTTTAACTGTAGAAAATGTAAACAATGACTCGTAAAACTAGAGCGACAGACCGAGTGTACACTCCTAAAACAAGCCTGGAACCATTTCGAACCATTCTAACTCTAAGTGCGACCGCGGGGGAAAATGTGTTATAGTACAGCAGTAAAACACTGGACGTGCGAACGACCAAATAACTACAAGTCCTACTTAAAATCTACGATGAAACAAGAAAATATACGTGTGACCTAACAGTGTTTAAAAATACTGGACACGTACAGTTAGATGAAGACACGCAGAGTTGGGTAACACAACGAAACATGGCGTGAAGTAAAAGTATAACACGACAAGCGTTTTCCAGGACTGACTGACTGACTTTTTTCTCTTAAGATTTGATTTCAAGAACACACACACACACACCCGCACACACACACACACACACACACACACACACACACACACACACACACACACACACACACACAACCAAATCGTTATGCTATTTCACGAAATGACGCAACAACGGGGTGGTCAATTTCGACATATACACGTCAAGTCTGTTTACCATAAGCATGTTCTTCTTATACATTTTTAACAATTATTTTAACAAATATTCACGACATCTCGTCCCGCTGTATGTCCACAGATGTAGCAGGGTGACAATAAAAATATGTATGTCAAGATAGCGACATACACTTGACTTGGCGACACATTAACGTGATATTTCGGGGTCGTGTCTTACACAATTGTGTGTTACTTAACGTTTTTATTCAGTTTTAATATAAAAGATAATAGTCTGTTACCGATTTTAGAGGTGTTTATTATGAAATCACACAAAGAACCACTGAAGAACGTACTGTTTGCTAACACAGAATTAATTAAAATAATACTCTGTGCTCATTTAACCGGTATATTTACAGTATGTTGAACGTAATACAGTTAAACAGGACCATTCAAACATTAAAAACCTATTAAACAGCCGTTTCAATTCAAACATAATTTATCAAATACTATTAAACTATTGAATTTTGCACACCTTAAAACACTTTATTCAATCAAAAACCTGCCACCAAAAGACAGACGGACAAATCTTCAACGATAGCTGAGACGGACGGAGTTTATGCAAAAGACAAAATAATTATTCTTCGTCAAAATAACATACCCGTTCCGATAAATTTGATAAACTTACTGTAGATTTTCTCAATATTCTTTATCCTAGTTATTGTTTTCCTCTTATTCATAAACCACAAGAGTTAAATAAAATTCAACAGCTTACAAATTCTCTAAGTGAATACATTAAATCTGATGTTTTATATACAGACTTGTCTGATCATTTTCGGATATATCGTTATTCTATAATTGGGGCTAACAGGATGGAACTCTCTAAAGAAATACGGCAAAATAACAGTTTTTATCGATCAATTAAATGACAGCTCCTCTACATGACACTGGTCAAGACATTTATTTTGGGACGTCTTTCCGGTCTGCCTACGATACATGTGTACAGAAGATAAACCACGCGTGAAAAGCGGGTGTTTGTGTTTTTTCTGTTGCCTTTACAACTAGTAGGCCTACGCTTCAGACTTTTATAACTATTACACTTAAAGCGACCCATTTCACAACAACGTGTACATAGATACGCATTTTCTTTTTCTTTTCTTTCTTTTGTCTCCTAGATTTTGGCGTCCGTTAACGGGCCCTCATTGTGCTTATAAGACAATAATTATGTCAATTGGTTGATTTAATAAAATATTGCTTCGAATCTCGTCTTCATTCGAGACATTTACGTTATATTATTATATTGTAGGGGATGTGAGATACAAGATCGTTTTTATTAAATGTTAATTATTACAATTTTTTTTGTTTATTATCAAACAAAAAAACGTATCTTAGGCGTGACCGTTGTTTATGACTTCCTGGCGTCAACACCCGTCCCCCGGACGCCACACAACAGGTTGAGGGCGGGTCCAAATGTTAAAACCAAAGATTGGTTTGGTTTATTATTATTTGGTTTATAAATGCTATACTCCGACCTTCTTGTTTTGAAGTTTTTCCGTGACATTGTTGTGTATGAAAAAATAACTTTAATAAAATCTTTTTTCCCCATTTAACACGGTTTCGCATTTCAATGTCTCCACACACGCACGCATATAACACATTATAAAACCCTAGAAGTCTTAAGTGTGTCAAAACATTTGGTTTTATATCAGTTAGTAGGCTAAATTTAAAAGTTATAACGTTTTGTAATATTGACAAAAAACAACGAGTAAATAAAGGAACATGTGTTGTTAAAACAAATAAAACAACTTTTTCCGTGACTTAGGACCTGTTTGTTTAAAATATCAACTTTTAAAGGAAAGATTTCTGTTTATTTATTTAGCAGACACTTTTATCCAAAGCGACTTACAGTGCATTCAAGCTATACATGTTTTAGGTGTATGATGTTGAATGGGTTAATTAATTAAGACATGTAAAAGACTTCTAACATTTTAAAAACAGATCATGGATTAATTACTTTAAATATCCGTTTTGGTGCCTCCTCCTCCTCCGGATCTAGGGGTGGGACGTAGGCGTGGTCTGCCCCCGCTGTGCTCGGGAGCTAATTTCGAGCTTGGCCGGTGTAGTACACGGACCTCTCTACGGACACGCGTGGACCTGACCCACACTCAGTCTCTCGTTTAACTTTCTGTACAACGACCCCCGAGACTAGCTTTTGACTGCGGGGGGCGTTTTAACAAACGTCTCTGAGATTTCATTCTTTTAGATTCTCGGTAAATGTATTAAACTTTTTACATTCGTTTTACCCGCTTTCCTTGTAACACACTTCTGTCTATTTACTTTTATTTTTTATTTTTTATTTAACTCTGTCGAACTAACTAGTTTAAAATTGTAGTATCACAAAATTTGTACAAACACGTCTTGATGTCTTTTTTTTTTCCTAGTCTATTAACTTTGATTTTGTATTTTTTCTTTAACTATGTGGAACTAACTGCTTTTTGAATTACAATATTACTAGGTTTTAACAAACACGCATTTTTATTTATTTTCTCATTTATAAGATTAGACTAAACCTAGATTTTTAGTTGTTTTCTTACACTGTATTTTACCTATTTTTAAACAACGCTTTCTGGAAAATAGATATTGTTCATTTTACGTGTATATACGGTGCATTTTCTTCACATGTATGCATATGAACTTTAATAAAAACTACCCTTTCTCCCCATTTTACACAGTTTCACATTTTATTGTTTAAACTCGCAAAACACAACGTTTTTTGAAAAGCATTCCACACCACAACCCCCACCCTCCCCCGCATCAGATAACCCACATGGGTTAGTCGTCTAAAATACCCACGTGGTATTACCCAGCTAAGATCCCCACGTGGGGAGACTAGACGGAAGGGTGGGGGCTGTACAAACAGGTGTCCAGTTTGGGGGGATATTTTATGAGGGTAATAAATCATTTTTATGTGACACAAAGCATACATGTATCTCTCTCTCTGTTTTGGCAAAACCCCTACACACATCTGGCCACTACTTCATAACATTTTACCTACATCCGCAAACTCATAGATAATCATCAAAACAATCCAAGGTTTTTATTTAGCACAGTGGCTAGATTAAAAAAATAAACAGATGTCACCCGATCTAAATATTCGCTAAAAGTTTAACAGTAATGACTTTATGAATTTCTTTACTGAAAAAAATAGATAACATCAGAAATACAATAATAAATGTAGATTCTACAACGTCTAGTACTTCAGCTACATTCATCGCACCCAAAGAAAAACTGCATTGCTTTACAACTATAGGACAGTATGAGCTAAATAAACTTATCATTGCATCTAAACCAACAACATGTTTATTATATCCTGTACCCACAAAATTATTGAAAGAGTTGTTACCTGTAGCAGAAGAACTGCTTCTCAATATTATAAAATCCTCGTTATCTTCAAGTCACATCCCAAAACCATTCAAGCTGGCGGTTATTAAGCCTCTTATTAAGAAACCAAAACTAGATCCTTGTGAACTGGCAAATTACAGGCCCATTTCAAATCTTCCGTTTATGTAAAACATTTTAGAAAAAGTTGTGTCTGCTCAATTGTGCTCATTCTTGCAAATAAATTATTTCTATGAAGAATTTCAGTCAGGTTTTAGGCCCCGCCATGGCACAGAAGCTGCACTTATTAAAATGACAAATTACATGCTTCTTGTGTCAGACCAAGGCTGCATCTCATTGCTAGTTTTACTTGATCTTAGTGCTGCATTCGACACTATAAATCGATATATAAGAACATATCACAGTCAATGCCACGCAATATCCCACACTGGTCACTAGAATGGTGCATTGACTTTGCACTCCGTTTGGCTGGCTCACCACTTATGGTGGGGATAGTCGATGAGGAATCCTGCCATCCTCCAGTATCTGCCACACCAAGGCCTGAAAACATCATGTCTGCCACATCAGAGCCTGCTAACATCATACCTGCTAACCTCATGTTTGATACCCAAGAGATTCTTCACAACATGGCTGCCATTCAAGAGCTCCGTAGAAAGATGGCTGCCACTCAAGAGTCTCTTCGGGAAATGGCCACCGTTCTAGAGTCTGCTCATGTCACGCCTGCCAAGCCAGAGTCTGCTATCGTCTCGCCTGCCGCTCCTAGGCCTGCTATCGTCTCGCCTGACGCTCCAAGGCCTGCTATCGTCTCGCCTGCCGCTCTAAGGCCTGCCATCGTCACGACGCCTGCCGTTCCAAGGCCTGCTATCGTCACGACGCCTGCCGCTCCAAGGCCTGCTATCGTCACGACGCCTGCCACTCCAAGGCCTGCTATCGTCATGACGCCTGCCGCTACAAGGCCTGCTATCATCACGCCTGCCATGCCAGAGCCGGCCTCGCCAGAGCCTGCTCCGCCATGGCCCCCTGCTCTGCCTGCTCCATCATGGCCCTCTGCTCCGCCATTGTCCTATTCTCCTGGCCCTCCATCCCACCCCCTGGACTACGTCTGTCCTGCCTCCACTCCACCACCCTCCTGGAATTTTTGGATTCTGTTTTTGTTTTGTTTGGGCGTCAGGAGCCGCCCTTAGAGGGGGGAATATGTAAGGTTTTTAGTTTTTGGTTCTGTTCCATGTTCTTGTTTTCATGTCTTATATTTTGAAGTTTGGTTATGGTTCCTGTTTGTGTCATGCTTCCCTTACCCTCATGTTGTCTTTGCTATTGGTTCCCTTCTTCAATGTGTCATGTTCTGATTGGTTGTCATGTTCATTGTGTCATGTCCCCATTGGTTTGTTTGATTAACATCCTGTGGTAACTAAGAATTACACAAGCTTCAGTCTGGATCCAACCCTTAAATGATCTGAGATGACCGAACACCTGAGAATAGATGATGACAACCCCTCGGAGGACCTCAGAGGAAGCCAACAATCAGCGATTATACTGAATTAACCAAATTTTTCCATAAGTTCATTATATTGAGTTTCTACAATATAAATCTGTTTAAGAAATTAATTCCCTGTGAAGTTATTTTGCAACGATTTTATCGTAAAAAGTGCTATACAAACAATCTTGAATTGAATGAATCACACCCGCAGGGTCGCCCGGGCGAGGGTGTCTGTTGATTAAAGACCCAAAACACCCGTTGATCTCGGGCTCATCACTGATGACGTGTCCAAGTAGCACCAGACGGTGTATGTTAGAACCTTCACTTCTGGCTCAGCCAGTGACTTCGGGGAAAGACCGGATGACGCCCATGAATCGTATGGCAATGGCTGGAGTGACAGCTGACAGTGCGGATAGACATCATCTGGGGCAGTAAGGGTTAGCAGCCCGAACTGCAGCTTCTGCAAAGGAGCACCCAAGCAAAAAGTTACAAAAGGTCTTCTGAAAAATACCCCCAGGGATCCTGAAGATCCATCAGACAAAGATGGCCTGCCTTAAGGGTGGGCGAATGCAGCAACGCACAGGGGCAGTAGCCAGCATCTCAGTCTCTGGAGTGGCGGTTGCAGAACCTGGTCAGACGGAGGAGGAGCCGGGCCCGGAGCCACACCACAGCGCCCGGAACCTCCAAGCAGCACCAGCCTCTTCTCAAAGCAGAAAGCCAGAACAGCATCAGGTGAAGTGGCCTGCCGCTAACAAGAAGGATTGGCACCAGTTCGATGAGGACTTTGATAAGATCCTGGAGTCAAAATGCAAGGGGAATGTTGAACAGAAACCTCCATACCATGTGAACCCTCACAATGGGGATAGGCGCAGAGCGGTTTGGCATCACAGAAAAGCGTGGCACAACTACTCCATCACTACCGAACGGGCGAGAGGTCAAGATCAGCCAGCTGAGACAAGATATACGATCCCTGAAGCATCAATGGAGGAGGCACACCACACTCAGGCGGGCCGAGTGGCACTGAAAAAAGGACAAGGAGCAAGCCTGCAAGCATAGGGCATTCATCTCCAACCCTTCTGCTTCACTAAGAGACTCCTGGGGCAGAAGAAAAGCGGCAACCTCACATGCTCTGTGGAGGAGATGAACCACCACCTCAGTATCACTTTTAGTGACTCTGCAAGGGAACAAGACCTCGGCCCCTGCGAGAAGCTCATCAAACCTCCAGAACCAGCAACTCAGTTTAACATATCCGGGCCCACCTTGAAAGAGGTGAAGGACACAGTAATGGCAGCAAGATCAAGTTCCACTCCTGGTCCCAGCGGAGTACCTTATAGGGTCTATAAACAGTGTCCAAAGTTACTTGTTCGACTCTGGAAAATCCTGAAAGTGTTTCGGCAGAGAGGGAAAGCGGCTCCCCAATGGAGATCAGCCGAGGGGATCTGGATAGCTAAAGAAGAGAATGCTAGCACCATCTAGCACTTTCATATAATTTCGCTGCTCTGCGTCAAAGGGAAAATCTTCTTCAAAATTGTGTCCCAACAGCTAATGGAGTTCCTCTTAAAAAACTGGTACGTAGACACCTCAGTGCAGAAGGGGGGAGTCCCAGGAGTACCTGGATGCTTAGAAAACACAGGAGTGGTGAGCTAGTTGATCCGGGAGGCAAAGGAGACCAGAGGAGACCTTGCCGTATTCAGAGATGGGCAGTATTTCAAATACATGTATTTCAAATACATATTTGAAATATAAAATACTATTTTGTATTTTGTATTTTAATATCTTTAAAAAAATCAAATGTATTTTTGTATTTAAATATATTTAATCTTAGTATTTTTGTATTTTCAAAACACATAAAATAATTTTTGCCAATCAACCTCGTTATTAGACTGCCAATTTCCAGTATCAACTAGTTAAAACCTCAAACATGCCACTTTCATGCTTTTCCTGGGAAAATCTCATTAAAGTCAAAATCATAGGTATTTAAGATATTTCATTTTGAATAAAATGTAGCATCCCATTTGTTGACAACTATATCATCACTCACAGTGCTATCTTTATAGTTAGCTTGTTGATGATTCTGGATTTTCAGTCAAATACATGCTGTTTTGCTGTGTACAAAACATACAAAATGTTTGAAAAGGTTATTGCACTACTATGTGCATAACTTTAACATTAAAACAATGTAATCTTGCTTTTGTGGAGAAAAAAAACCATACCTGTATCAGCAGGTGAAAAAAAAAACTAGCAACGAGTACATAGCATTTTTTTTGGTAAGGTTTTGGTTTTATCTACTAGTCAAATGTGTTCATTAAACTTCAATCATTACTGCTTGCCATGGCGATAAGATAATATAAATATCAGCAATGATGTAAAGTGTAAAGCTGCCTTATATTAAAGCCCAAGCGCGATTGTCCTTTCGCCAATAGACAGATATAACATGATTATTACAGAGGCAACTGAGGATAATGGTAGAATTTGCAGCTTTACACGCAAACTACAATACACGTTCAACATAACCAGACCCATTATAAATCTAAATGTACTTGAATTAATTTTATTAAAAAGTGTGATATCCAAGCAGTTATAAAAGTTTTTGCTGTCATGATAACAATAGCGCATACAAAAATAGTACATTAAAGGTGGGGTAAGCGATAGGGCTGTAACGATTCATCGATATGGATCTATATATCAATACGATGTTTGACGATACGATGCATCGATGCCATGCGTAAAATATCGATATCTGTAGAATAAAAAGGCACCTTTATTTTGGCACTGTCCACATTTTCACATAATGTCCATCTATGCAATACCACCAACGCCTGCATTCTCGTTCAGTCTCACATGTCAAGACTCGATATAAGGACTGCCAGAAGGCACAAGGCAAGTATAAAAGACGCTCGGGATTGTTGGAGTAACAGTCGAGCGCTGTGTGAGAAGTTTCCCGCACACACATATGAAGTGCATGCACACAGACAGCCACGTCAACTCTGCGCGAATACTGAATTGAGCTCTCCTCCACTTTTTTGTGCATGGATGAATAAATAGAGACAAAACTACATCAACATTTATGTTTTGGCTAATATCCTATTAAACAGTCGGTTACGCATAGCATATGTCTTAATGAAAACAATGGAGAAAGAAAAGGCATGTGTATCAGTACATTAAATATGTGCTTTCATTCATAAAATGAAAGCAAACTAATAATACATCTAATACTGTCAAAGAAAAATTGAAAAATAAAAATAAAAAAGTGCTCACTGCTCCTGATTAAATAACCTTTGTAACATCAAAAAATATTAATTTATAGGCTAGTTCATTTATACAGTGAAGACTATGCAGTTACTTTACAGTTGATTATTACATTTCTGTGGCGTACTTGAAAATGAATTTTAGACTGAAATGAAAAACCTGAAAGCACTGTTTATTGAACTTGTGTCTTTGTTCTATATGTAACACGGGGCAACAGAATATAAATTCTGTGTATTACACTTGATGAATTTTACAATGGGCCTAGGTTCGACTCTGGGAGGATTTAATAATGACTCATTGGGCCACTTATAGTAAATGAATTAACAGCCAGCACTTTTTAATACAAGCACATGAAAACAATATTTTTATCAATTTGAAGGAATACTCAATTTTCCTGGTTTCCAGTCAACATCCGTGAATGAAGTGAAAAGATGTTTTGGTATTGAGTCCAATGTTTATGAAGTCCAGGAATAAAAAAAAAGTGTCTCTAGTCCTTCAGCTCCTTTGTATGTATGTGCAATCTTCGAATGTCAGTGTGTGTAAAGGCCTTTTTTATGTTATTTACTACCCGGGTAGTGTTAATGTGTGTAGGAGATCTCAGCTTAGCTGTAACTTCAGCGGATCCATGCAAAATCACGATTTTAATCACAGATCAGGGCTCTGGCTCGCCATTCGAACAATCACTCGAGCAGAATCAGCGTTCAAAAAAACAATCTGAACAAAACAATGCAGTCACATTAAAGATCTCTGAATTTCATCACTTAACAACGATATTTTCTATCAGTTGCACAAAAATGTCTGTAAGTACATGTAAATCATGCTCATGACAACATTTGTCAACATAAAGAAGCTTATAATTACTTAGAAATGCGACACCTCTCTGTATTACTTTTTTTTTTCACTCGTTGACATTTACATTCTTGTGAATGATGCAATCATTCAACCGAAGCGGATTAACAAGCGTCATACACCAATTAACTCCGTACCAGTACAAACCCTCTTTAAACATACACAAATACATTCTTCACATCATGTATAACTCTGATTGTTTTTTTACAACACACATAAATAAAGATGAACGTCTAGTAACTCACAGTAATGTGTAAACAAGCAACAAAGTTCTCACAAAATAAAAAGTTGTAGTCAAAAGACAGTTTTCTTTATCCCTCAGCGACAGGATGAAATTTAATTTGTGCAATAGGTTTCTTCATCTGAAATAGACACAACTGGTTTAACATGTATACCACAGCGTTATCCGCCCTCTAGTGGAAAATTATAGAATTGCGCCAAAATACAAGAGCTTCTTAGTGATATACCAACTAAAGGGAGTGGAAAATGAATTTGCGATATGTTTAAACCAATTTAAATGTGCAATTTAAGGGTTACATATTGTATTTATTTTCTGCTATTGCTTGTAATTTGGTTATCTGTAAAAGAGGTTTTTAGCACTGAGCCCATAGTAGCATTTTTTAGATTTATGTTCATGTTATATATTTTTGGTTGCATTTGTGAGTTAATAAAAATGTACATGGTTGTTTAAAATGGGTATATAATATCATAATATCGATATATCGATCGATATACTCCTGTATCGAATCGTAATTGTAATCTTATATTATATTTTTTGAGGTATTGGCTAATATCATATCGCTGTCGTATTGAACCATCCAATTTACACACATAGTAAGCGATTTCTGGAAGCCAATGTTTATATTTGAAATCACCAAAACAAACACGCCCCTACCCTTATAGGGTCTCATACCTTTTTTGATAGCTCCGCCCCACACATACGTAGCCTATCCAACCCAGGCCACGATTAGTTCGGTGAAGCAAAGCAAAGCCAATGTTACTTGGTGTCTACACCGGATGCAAGTGGCACAACAAAATACTATAGAAGTCATTATAATCAGTGATGCTGTCTACACTGGATGCTGCGCGACAAATCTCAGACAGAAAACTGCTGCTGCATTCTATTTTTTACGTATTGACACAATGCGTTTCAAATGATTTTCAGCAGTTGCTTTATCACATCCAGTGTAGGCAGACTTTAGCTGTTGTGGTCAGGGTGCTGCCCAGGGGCGGCATTTCTATATGGCAGAGTATTGTGTCCGGTGACGTGGTGTCCTATCGAGAAGGAACAAAGCAACCTCGGTGTCCGATCGCAGGCCTTCTGCTCTTTGAGTTCGCTGCTGGAAATCTGATTCGATATTTACACGGGTCCTACATCTTGCCTTTATCATTCCGCAGACGTTTTCTGCTTTTGTTTTTCATCTACCATCTCTTTCTGTCACTCGGCTCGGCTGTTCACTGAACGCTCTCTCTCCTCCATATCATGAGTAGACATGCCCCTTACTGCTGATTGGCTACAAGTTTGTTTTGGTACTTGGCCCCGGCTCAGTTTTCTAAAGCATTTTTTTTAAATAACATACCCCCAACTTTAACTGTTCCATGCACCAGCGCAGTTAGCGGTCACACAACATGCGTACTGCACCTGAGCCACCGCTTCACGCAAACCAGGGTATGGTTAAATGAACCGCACCAGACACGGTACAGAGCAATCACACTTGTGAAATGATCTAGACTGGGGGTCAATCGTGTTCAAGCACGGATCAGATCCCCTAGTGTGAGTACATCTTAAATTAAGTGAATAGCAGATAGCAGACCACAACTATAAGCATAACAGCACAAAAAATGATGAATGATAAAAACACTGACAGCCAATCGGAATCATTTCTGCTTTAAAGAGCTTGAGCATTTAGTGACAGATAACACAACTGCAATGTATAATTAGAATATACTAATATAGTTATTTTATAATTATCGTTCCTTAATAGTAGGCCTTAATAGTGTTACTTCACTGGATGGCCAATGTCAAATGTATTTTGTGTATTTTCACAATACAAAATACTGTATTTGTATTTAAATACATTTTCCCACACAGTATTTTGTATTTGTATTTAAATAAATCTTTCCACACAGATTTTTTTTTTTTTTTTACATACATTTTGATGTATTTGTGCCCATCTCTGACCGTACTCAACGGATCTTACAAACGCCTATGGGTCCACTCCTCACAAGCTGGTCAAAGAAGCACTGACAATACATAATTTGCCAGAGATGATCCGCAACCTCATTATGGACCACTACAACAGTTTCAGATTAAGAGTTTCATCAGGAACGGTGACATCTGTCTGGCAACGGCTAGAGAAAGGCATCATTACTGGCTGCACAATCTCCGTACCACTCTTCGCTCTAACCATGAACATGATCGTCAAATCAGCAGAGGTGGAATGTAGAGGCCCCATGTCTAGAGCTGGTACTCGGCAGCCACCCATAAGAGCCTTTATGGATGACCTAACTGTGACAGCAACTTCAGTTCCGGGGTGCAGATGGCTTCATCAGGGGCTCCAACGTCTCAACATTATGGGCAAGGATGAGTTTTAAGCCAGCCAAATCTAGGTCCCTGGTCTCAAAGAAAGGCAAAGTGGCTGACCGGTTCCGCTTTACCCTAGAGGGGTCACAAATTCCAACAGTAACAGAAAGACCAGTCAAGAGCTTGTGGAAGATCTTTGACAGCTCCTTGAAGGACACAGCCGCTCCCCAACAAACCAGGAACGACGTGACGAACTGGCTCACTGCAGTCGACAATTCAGGGCTTCCAGGAAATTATAACACCTGGATGTAACAGCACGGAATACTGCAGAGGCTTCTTTGGCCCCTTCTCATATATGAGTTACCCATGACAAATGTAGAAGCACTGGAGAGAACCATCAGTCAGTTCCCCAGGTGATGGTTAGGGCTTCCACGATCCCCAAGTAACATTGCCCTCTATGGTCATTCCACCAAGCTGCAGCTTCCCATCAGCAGCTTGTCCGAGGAGTTCAAGGTCATACGTGCCCGGGAGGTCTTGATGTACCGAGATTCCCCTGATGCCAAAGTCTCCTCAGCCAGAATCTGTGTCAAGACGGGAAGGAAGTGGCAGGCACAGAAAGGGGTGGACAGAGCAGAGGCACAACTGAGGCATGGTGTCTTTGTTGGCAGCGTGGCGGTGGTACGTGCAGGCCTGGGCAGTTTTTCTAAGCCACGCTATGACAACGCAAGAGGGAGGGAGAAGCGTCAGTTGGAGCAGAATGAGGTGCGGGCAGAGGTAGAGGAAGATCGCCTAATCAAGATGGTCGGTATGCGATAGCAAGGCACATGGACTAGGTGGGAGAACGCCGAGCAGCACATGATCACCTGGGCAGAGTTGTGGAGCTCTGAACCACTGCGCATCAAGTTCGGTATACAACCTTCTACCCAGTCCATCCAACCTACACCACTGGGGCTTGGCAGACTCACCAGCATGCCAACTGTTCCAAAGGAGTGGCACACTGGAGCATATCCTCAGCTGCTGTCCAAAGGCTTTGGGGAATGTGCGGTATCGCTGGCACCATGATCAGATCCTCAGAGCTATTGCAGATACAATCACCGCAGTGATTCAGAGCAGTAAGAGTCAGCATCCCTCCAAGCATACCATCTCCTTTGTCAGAGCTGGGGAGAAGGCACAACAGCAGCCACGCTCCCTAGGTGGGCTCCTTGCCAATGCAAGAGACTGGAACCTTCAAGTGGACCTGGGAAGTAAGCTCAAGTTCATAAATCACATCACGGCCACTTCACTCCACCCAGACATGGTGCTAACATCGGAGTCAACCAGGCAGGTGGTCATAGGGGAGCTTATTGTCCCCTGGGAAGACAGATTGGAGGAGACAAATGAGCACAAGAGAGCCAAGTATGCGGAGCTGGTGGAGGAGTGCAGGAGTGGCGGCTGGAAAGCACGCAGTGAGCCAGTGGAGGTCGGTTGCCAGGGCTTTGCTGGTCAGTTGTTGCTCCGAACACTCAAACTCCTTGGAGTTAAAAGTCAACTGTGCAGACGAGCCATGAAGAACATATCTGAGGCTGCCGAAAAAGCCTCACGAGGGCTATGGATTTGGAGGGGGGATCTGTGGAGTAGCATGCCACTTGGACACAGGCCGGGGACTGATCACCCCCGGCAGGGTCGGTTTCGGTACAGAGGGTTTCTGTTTATTAAAGACCCAAAACATCCGTTGACCTCAGGTTTATCACTGATGACATGCCCAAGTAGCACCAGACGGTGTATGTTAGAATCGTACAGTACACAAATATTTTCTTTAAGAAATACTATAATTCACCAAAAGGGTTTTTTCATGTTCCAAAAGCTGTAGTACGTTTTTAGTTACAAGACTGACTTACTACAAGTGAAATTTTGCCAATATTACCCTTACTGTACATACAGTACATAATTATTCTTAGAAAACAATTACTGTAATTAACCGAATTGTTTTAACTTTCCAAAGGTTGTAGTATGTTCCTAGAGGCCAGGTTGACTTACTAAAGGTTATTTTTTTTGCCAATATATCCGTTAATGTACATACAGTGCATAATTATTCTTAGAAAACAATTACTGTAATTCACCAAAATGTTTTTTTCATGTTCAAAAGCCTATAGTACATTCCTAGTGGCCAGTTTGATCTACTACAGGTGAAATTTACCAATTGTATTCCTTATTATATGTACAGTACATAATTACTCTTAGAAAACAATTACTGCAATTCACCAAAAGGTTTTTTTTTCATTTTCCAAAGACTTTAGTACATTTCGAGTGGCCAGGCTGACTCACTACAGGTGAAATTTTGCCAATATCTCCCTTACTGTACATACAGTACATCATTTTTCAAAGAAAAAAATTACTGTAATTCACGAAAAGGGGGTTTTCATGTTCAAAAGGTTTTAGTACATTTCTAGTGGCCAGGCTGACTTACTACAGGTAAAATATTGCCAATATCTCCCTTACTGTACATACAGTACATAATTATTCTAAGAAAACAATTACTGCACTTCACCAAAAAGGTGTTTTCATGTTCCAAAGGCTGTAGAACGTTTGAAGTTACAAGATTGACTTACAACAGTTGAAATTTTGTCAGTACACAAATATTTTTAGAAAACAATTACTGTAATTCACCAAACAGGTTTTTTATATTTAAAAGGTTGCAGTACATTCCTATTGGCCAGGCTGACTTACTACAGGTGAGATTTTGGCAACATCTAATTTACTGTATGTACAGTACACAACTATTTTCTTAAAATAATTACTTTAAATTCATCAAAAGTTTTTTTTTTTCATGTTCCAAAGGTTGTATTATGTTTGTAGTTACAATAATGACTTACTACAGGTGACATTTAGCCAATATCTCCCTTACTGTACATACAGTACATAATTATTCTAATAAAATAATTACTGTAATTAACCAAAAGGTTTTTTTCATGTTCCAAAGGTTGTGGTACATTTGTAGTTACAAGACTGATTTACTACATGTGACATTTTGCCAATATCACCCTTACAATATACCACACTATATTGCCAAAAGTATTGGGTCACCCCCTTTTAATGAAAGGTTTGAATACTTTAGTAATTTACATGCGTACAAATTTTAATGTTTAAGCATATAATGATATTCTAGGGAATTGTGTGCTTCTAACTGTATAGCAACAGTTTGGAAAGGACCCTTTTCTATTCTAAAATGACAGTGCTTCTGTGTATAAGGCAAGGATCAAATAGAAATTATGATTCAGTCAGTGTGGAAGAACTTGACTAGTCTGCAGAAAGCCAAGTCCTAATCCCAGTTGAACACCTCTGGTGTGACTTTAAATGCAGACCTTGAGCCAAAAATGTATCACCAAACACCAAAAAACATCAAGATTAACATCTTGCAAAGGAGAGATAGTTAAGTAGTCTTAATGGGTCACGTTTCAATCACTTTTTCACATTCATTCCGTTGTCTGACAACAGAAACAGTAAAATATATAAATGAAAACTGTTTTATTGAGAATTTAGCTGCATCAAAATACAGTATGTAGGCACAGAGAAGCAAACAAATGTAATAATAAATCATATTGGCTATGTACATTTTGTATTTTCAGAAGAAGTGAGCTTCCCTGTCCTGCAAAAATGTAAACAGGTTTGTGTAAGTAAATTGCTCAGTGCAAAGACAGAGAATTAATGGGAACCTTGTATTTATATTTTCATGTGTCTAATAGACATGAACAAGTTCTTTGAAAAACATATTTTACCTTTGAAACATGTCTAGTCTTCATGCTCTTTGTTGACCATGGTTTCAATTATATTAAACATTTGCATAAAGCATCCATATTTGTCCATGCCCATGTTGATTAGAGTATTAAAAACTTAAAAGGTATTAATTTAAGGTACATTTGAACAAATGAACATGTGTGATTAATTGCGATTAATCGCAAGTTAATTCATGACAAGCATGCGATTAATCGCGATTAAAGATTTTAATTGATTGACAGCCCTAATATATATATATATTGTGACGAGCGTCCCGAACGCACATCAGCGTTGCCCGGGAGACGGATGAGGAACACCTGCACCCGCTCATCACGGGCTGATCGGCCACAGCTGAAACTCATTCGCCCGCTGCTAGATAAGCCGTGCCAGGCTGGACAGAGGGGAGAGACGAATCTCCCCTATGCTGAGAACTAACGTGTTTTCTCCTTTGACTTCCAGAGACAAGTGTGTGACCGACCAGCACCGCCACGAGCACTGCACGGAGACACCACCCACTGGAATCCCACACGGAGAGCACATACTCACCTCAGCTACCCCCTCTGCACTACACTACTCCACCCTCCGGGTATTTCATTTTGAGCTCTCCTTGTCGTGTGATCCTTCCACCACCGTCACAGTGGTGGAGAATACGGGCAGATTGGTGGAAGTTCTCACCAAAAAGTGATCTCCATTTATCCACCCCTCTCTTTGTTGTCCCTGACAGGCGGCTGCTCCTCCCCACGAGATGGACGAACTCCTCCAGCGACTAGCGGAGGTCAGCATTCGGCAACAGCAAATAGTCGAGCATCTTGCCGCAGGGCGAAACCGAACGGGAGATGGCCGCCCTCCGCACGGCCGCCCGCCAGCACGTTTCGTTACCGGACCCAAGGGTTCAGGCTAGAGTTGAGTCGTATACTCGGCTGAAACGAGTATCCGGTACGGATAAAGCACTTTTGCCGAGTACGAGTATCATACGAGTAATACGAGTCAATATCTGTGCTCGGATTGAATAAAAATTCTCATTGGGTAGCTGACTGTGTCTGCGTTCTGTGATAGGCTAGTCACAGCGCCCCTCCCCTACACACATACAGATTTAGGGGCCGCTCACATATCACGTCTTTTGCGTGCTCAGGTTCGTTATTTCAAATATAGACGCGCGGTATGCGTGCTCATAATGGAAGCGACGCGGTCGCGGTGCGACGCGCTTGTTTTTTCCAGGCGCGTCCGCGCCGCATCGAGATAAAAACATCTCAACTTTTCAGAATGCCGCAAGCGCACCGCAGGTCATGTGACGAAATGTCCTTCTTGTAACGGAGAGCGCAGCTGATGGTTGCTTAGCAACAACAAACGCCTCCGGAGCGCAACCGCCCGAGCGCTTTGGAAAAAAGGAGAAAGCAGCGCGCCTAGCATTTTCCATGCGTTTTTAGGCGCGATATGTGAACGACCCCTTATTGTGTTGCTGTGTCCCGCTCTGCTCACTCACACACAGAACACTGAGAAGAGAAGAGAACAGCGCGCTCTCTCTCTCTGTCTCTCCCTCAGGTTC
This sequence comes from Schizopygopsis malacanthus, assembly GCA_027474115.1. Classification (NCBI taxonomy): domain Eukaryota; kingdom Metazoa; phylum Chordata; class Actinopteri; order Cypriniformes; family Cyprinidae; genus Schizopygopsis; species Schizopygopsis malacanthus. Next base: position 26,997,616 of record CM049872.1, read on the forward strand.
GTGGGTTTTTTCCATTAACGTTTAGGGTTTCTTCAGCTTCAGGTTTGTTTTTTACTTTGGTTTGTAGTACTTACTTATTAACCAGTAGAGTTTTGGTAAACGTGGGGTTTGTTCAGACGTGGTGCTTGGCAGAATGCGGCTCACGTCTCTGCCTGTCGGAGATTTTTTTTTCTTTTTCACTTCAAGAAGTGTCGGACACTTTCTTGCTGTATTTCATAAATAAAAAAAAGGAAGTAGTGGTATAAAACTATATTACAAATTAATTAGCTACACACACACACACACACACACACATACCTGGTGTGGAAATAAAAAAAATAAAAAATAACCAAAAAAAATAAATCACACTGATCATAAAAAAATTTAAAGTTAAAAAAAGAAAGTTATGTTGAGATGAAAACTCTTGTTCATCACATTTTACTTCATAATTGCAACCGCATGTGTTGTATTCATTGTTGCAAAACTTGTTCTGTATATAGTTTGTTTGTTATCGTGATCAAAACCATTGATCTGAAGCTCAATGCTGATGCTGTCATGTAAATAGTTTTCTAATCAGCAATAAATATAACAATTTCTGATCAACCCATATCAATTGCATGCTTAAAATAACATACCGGTTAAAGCCCCGCCCATTTCAAGACAACCCGACCCTCTTCCAGGTTAAATCCCACCCACTTCCGGTTTAGGCCCCGCCCAGTCCGAGTACAGATACAGATAATTCATATGGTTAAAAGATACAGATACAGATAATGCTGTACTCGCTCATCCCTAGTTCAGGCCACCCAGTTGTTGCCAAAGTTGCATTAGTCCGGGAACACCTGGCGAAAGCTCAGCAGGCCCAACAGCGCCATTATGATCGAGCGGCTCAGCCACGGGAATTCCAAACGGGCGATCGAATGATGGTACTGGTTCCCACGGCAGCCTGCAAGTTCCTGACCACCTGGAAGGGGCCCTACATGGTGGTAGAAAAGATCGGTCCAGTGACGTACCGAGTGCGCCAACCGGGGAGAAGGAACCCAGAGCAATTATATCATGTAAACTTACTGAAGAAGTGGGTGGGGACCAGGGAACAGGTCATTGCACTCGCCACCGTGGAACCAGTACTGGTGGATGTTAACCCCGAACTGTCCGCCGTACAGAAGGCTGAGCTGCAACACCTGATCGGTCAGTTTTCTGATGTGTTCTCCACAGTCCCCGGGCAAACCCACCATGTCTCCAGCATGACATTAAAACGCCACCAGGGGTCGTCATCAAGCAACGGCCCTACCGGATCCCAGAGGCTCGCCGGCAGGCTATTGAGGAAGAAATCCAACAAATGCTAAAGTTAGGGGTGATTGAGCCATCACGCAGCCCATGGTCCAGCCCAATTGTCCTGGTCCCTAAGCCATATGGCACCCTCTGCTTCTGTAACGACTTCCGTCGCCTCAACGAAGTCTCGGAATTCGGTGGGTACCCGATGCCCCGAGTGGATGAGCTCCTGGATCGACTGGGAAGGGCCCGGTACATTTCCACCCTCGACCTCACAAAGGGCTACTGGCAAGTACCACTCTCCGCAGAGGCCAGACCCAAGTCTGCCTTCTCGACTCCAAGTGGCCACTGGCAATACCGGACCCTTCCCTTCGGACTACACGGGGCTCCGGCCACATTCCATTGATTGATGGATATTCTCCTACGGCCACACCAGCAATACGCTGCTGCCTACCTCGATGATGTGGTCATCCACTCGGAGCGTTGGGAGGACCACCTGGGTCGGCTGCGGAGGGTGCTGCTGGAACTTCGGAGGGCTGGACTCACCGCCAACCCTCGCAAATGTCATCTAGCGCTCTTTGAGGCAAAGTACCTGGGTTTTCAAGTGGGACGGGGCCTTATCAAGCCCCAGGAGAAGAAGGTAGAAGCCGTCCATGCCGCCCCGAGACCCGGCACGAAAACTCAGCGGCATATTATCGCTGCTTCATCCCTAACTTCTCCTCTTTAGCCACCCCCCTGACAGACATGACCAGGAAGGGGCAGCCCGAGCATGTGGTTTGGAGTCCGGACGCAGAGGAGGCGTTTCACGGGATCAAACAGGCGCTGACCACGGAACCGGTCCTGAGTGACGAGCGTCCCAAACGCACATTAGCGTTGCCCGGGAGACGGATGAGGAACACCTGCACCCGCTCATCACGGGCTGATCGGCCACAGCTGAAACTCATTCACCCGCGGCTAGATAAGCCGTGCGAGGCTGGACAGAGGGGAGAGAGGAATCTCCCCTATGCTGAGAACTAACGTGTTTTCTCCTTTGACTTCCAGAGACAAGTGTGTGACCGACCAGCACCGCCACGAGCACTGCACGGAGACAACACCCACTGGAATCCCACACGGAGAGCACATACTCACCTCAGCTACCCCATCTGCACTACACTACGTTGCTGGGAATAAAATCCACCCTCCGGGGTATTTCATTTTGAGCTCTCCTTGTCGTGTGATCCTTCCACCACCGTCACAATATATATATATATATATATATATATATATATATATATATATATACAATATTAAGTTCAATTACATAGGAAGTATCTGTATTTAAATTCCTGAAAATAAGTGTAATCACTTACATTACTTTTTCAAGGGAAAGGTAATTCAATTACAGTAACTAATTACTAGTAATTACTTAAACCCAACACTGCTAGTGGACAACATAATAAATTGTAACAATTTATTCAGAATGTGTTTTAGTGTTATGCTAAACCTCTACTTCATCATGATCTGTTAAAACAGAAATTGTATGGGTCATTTTCTAGGCTGTTGAATTTAACTTACTTTCTTCAAGCTTTGGAGTATGATTTGATGTTTTGCTCCGAACAGGATTACCCCTATCATGTAGTGGTTTAGGCTGTACAGTCTCTTTGTGCTTGATGTTTTATTCATGGAGGCATGAATATAGTACTCTATTGTCTGGAAAATGTATTAAACAGTTTGATTTTTGTAGGTCCAGTAGTGAAATTCTATTAATTTGATAATCATTCATCATTCAATTACAGAAAAGTTGTACTAACCTCTCCATTAAGTAGATTATGAGGCTTCAATGTAATGAAGTCTTTCTGTCTCAGAGACATCCATGTCTTGTTTTCTGCTGTTTTTTGGACTGCTACAACCACTTCACATTTCTTCTTTTTCCACAGTTGTTCTGGCTGTAATAAAGTCAAGAGAAGCTGTGATTTTACATGAATTATTTAATATTATTGTAGCGTACTATTTTCAGATTAATATAATTATATTATATTGTGAATTTTACATACTTAATCTTGTATATTTAGTGGTGTACAGTCAGTCTTTGGGCTTCCTTTGCTGCTTCTTCTTGGAAGCAGATGTAGCTACAGATATCTTGCTCCGCGTGCCTTTTGGACTTCCTTGACTGCTTCCTTTTAGGATGTGGTACTGATGTTGGGACGGAGTAAAACTTGGAGTCTCCCATCTTAGAGGCAGTCAGTCTATCTTTTTTGGCCCATGCCTCCTCTGCAAATTGAATATCGTTTAAATTCAGAGGTTTTTGGAGAAGTTTTAGAGAAAAGCCATGCTGCATTATGTGCTCGATGTATCTTCCTTGCAAAGAAGAGTACATTTTGCATACAAAGTTGCCTGCCCGTAGTCTACGAGCTTTCATTAGGATGTGTTGCTTAACAATGGCAAAACATCCTTCTACGTGGCAATTCGTTTCCCAGGTCTTGTTGTCTTGTCTTTGTCCTCCATCTTCCACTGATGTAAAAACTTTTGTCTGCTGCATGTCTTTTTAGGTTTTAAACACAGTTGAGAAGTGAGACATTCCCACAATTGTTCTAGACTGCTCATCCTTATCATCTGCAGTGTTCATCTGGACTCTGTTTTCAGGCATGTCTATGTCCAAGGCGAAGCACTGAATGAGTCCTTGAAGAGCCTTAACACTCTCCTTTACAGAAGCAGTATTTGTCCTTGTATTAAGTGCAATGCAAAGAGCCTGAAAGATTCGAATTGCTTCATCTAGAGTCTGGCTATTTTGCAATCTTGCAAACACAAAAATCGCAAACTCCCTGTGTCCCTTGTCTGTCACATGTCTGCAAATTGCCTGAGCCACAGCCTTAAGCACATGGGCTGAACAAAGGTGTATAACAGTGAAGTTTTTGCTTTCTATCCCATCATCCTTGCCCTGGCAAACATCAAAACATCTGTCAAGGTATGACAGAATGCTCTCTTTATTGAAAGCCAATAGAACAGCTTGTATAAGTGCCCAACTAAAATCTGTTTCCAAATACCTGATTGTCAGTGTAGTGAACTTTGACAGGTTTTGCACAAACTGCATCAGCCAGAAAGAAACCGATGGCACAGTGTTGTCATTTGACAGCATTTCAGAAATGGGCAAAGGTTGCGTGCCATGGCCCTGACCTGCCAAAACAAGGGTATAGTACAACACTCTCTTTTTCTGTTCTGGTATTTTAGACACCACACTACCAGTGGCATCCAAATAGAGGGTTACTGGTTACTTTTTCCTCATATGTGTCACTAAGATTGAAATTCCCTTTTCAATGTACATGTGACAGCTGAAAGGATCCACCTGGAAGTTCTGAATGTAACCTGGCAAATGTCTGTAACTGGTGTCACATTCCTTCATAATTAATTGCATTAAATACATTTCTAACAAGACATTGTCATGTAGTGATGCAACCTTTTTTACCTCAGAGGAAATTACTTTTAAGATGTCTGTTTATCTCCCCTGACAGCCATCCTTGGTGACTGAGAACATAATCTCCAATTGAATTTGTGTGAAATTAAATTATACAAGCATCAACATAAATGCTTAATACAGATCAGTAAATAGGCTTGATTTATTGGACAGGCAGTCGTAAATGGCTCCAAAGTGTATGGAATGAATATGTGTGTAGAACCTACTGGTGTTATAAAGGCGTGTGTGTGTTTGCAGCCTGTAGTCATTTAGATAATTTGTTTCTTCACAAAAGCCACAGAAGGACAGAAATACATGATTGATAATTGTTCAGAGCTTGATCACTTTGCTTCAAACTCAGTGGCATTGTCATTTCACATCTTTATTTTGAGAAGGCATTTTCTTTTTGGGTGTGAGGTTAATAATAAAAAAATGATATGCTTCAGTAGAGCAGATAAATAGTGGCAAACACAGCTGGGCCAGCAGGCCTGCATCCGGCCACCACAGAGCTAAATTGATGGTTGTTGCGGTAGAGAGGACATGAAAAATGCCCCTTTTTCTTTACTGTATGACATGAATAGGGTTCTAGTTGTCGCCTATTTTTCACAGCATCACCCACTGTTCTGACTGCAGAGCTGAGTGACGGCTGGATGTGAGAGAGCACAGATGTAAAAATACTCTGTGCCATGTGGAATGATACATTCAAATATAATCTTAAACATTGTCTGAGCTAGTGTTTAGAATTGTTTGCCTGGGGATTGTTTTAGCATCACAGCTATGTTTTGAGAAAGCATGGCTTTTACATTTTTTAGAGAGATCAGTTATGAATAGATGGATTGAACCTTTCAACCATGCATCTGTCTTTCGGTGTAATCTGCTCCATTTAACTCAGCTTTCAAGATCTCTTAAAGCTCCAGTCTGTAAGTTTTGCCTCTGTCGCAATCTGTTGAAAACCTGGTATTGCAGTCAGGTGCGTAATTATCTTTATTATGTGGGCTATACTCTGGCACGGCTTCAGCGCAGACTAATCTAATGTTTTGAGGTGCATGTGTTGCTGTAAGTCACCACACCGGTGTGAATCAAACACTTTCTAGCCTACATCTTGGAATATATGACCTAAATCAGAATTTTCACCATATATTCTCATCTGAACAAGTAACAAGTCTGCCACGTTTTTTTTCTGCCCAACTAAGGAAAAAAGCATTACAATAAATTGTGCTACCAATAGTAATTAAATCTAACGATCAGTTAGCTCATATCATATTAGCCTCAGACATCACGTCACGCCCACAGACCATTTGCTGAACGTCTGATGCATGTGGCACACTTATCTGGAAACACTTCAGGAGTTTCAAAGTCATCATCGGATTGGTTATTGGTTGAATTATACAGAATTTCCAGGAGATGTGTATGTCGCATTCTTTAACGTTCTGCCTGGAAACAAAGATGCCGTGGCGCCAACCCCCTCATCGAAGAAGAAAGCTTTCGTGTTTACAACTTATCAGGATCAACTAAATGCTGAATGCATGTGAAATGTTTAAAGTTTGCGGCAATTTCTGTATAGAAATTTAAATCTAATTGTCATGCCATTCAGATTTCATATTAAGAAATTCCTTTAACCCCAAAATCAAACTATGCTCCCTTCGAACTGGTTTTCTTTAGAATACAAATCTTGTGTAATTCCAGGCTAACTGTAATGAAAAGCACGTTTAAAACTGGAATATAACTTAATTTCATTCACATGCGTTTCATAAACACATAATCCTTTCTGGATCACAATCCGCCATCAAAATGATACATTTAATTATTAAGAAAAGGCTATAAATGAGCCGGCACCTGCAGGATCCTCACATGCGATAGCCTAGTAGCCGGGAAAACTTATTTTGAATATGGTTAGGTTTCATAGAAAGAGATTAATGTGCACCAAATGAGTTGCTGTATGAACCGAATACTTAAATGGTTGCGGAAGGAATAGCTCAACACGAGAGCCAGGGCAAATGCAATGACGTGTGAAATAAAACGTCCTCATGTATTAAAGAAGAGTGGCTTGATTAAATGGTGGAAATAGTGGATGATGGGCATAGAAAGGTAACAAAATTCAAGAGACGTTTTGCAGTCACTCACATGTGTATTGTGCAAACTGTACTTCATAGAGATGTTTAGATTGCTATAAAATAATTCACGTTCACTGTTTTTTTTATCTTAAATTTCTGTTTAAAATGCTTCAGTTTATCTTCTATTCTATCAGTTTAAATTATTCAGTTTGTTTGTTCATGTTATATTATATTATGTTAGGCCTGTATTACGCCTCGTGGTGCCATCACAGAGAGGCTCAAAATCACTCTCCAGAACATTCTCGTTCACCATTCCTGGCTGGTGGAATGATATTCCCACCCCCTTCCTGGAATGCTGGATCCCTGTCAATCTTCAAGCAACAACTGAAAACTAATTTCTTTCAACACTACTTGACTTCATCATCATAAAAAAATAAACATTATTTTTCTATATCTTCATCTTTCTCTTTACCTTTATCTCCTTCCCTTGCTAGCTTGTATTTATTTGAACAATTCCTAAGACTTGGTGTTAGGGGCACTTCCTCTGTCTGTTTGCCTCTTCAAGATTAATCGCTTTATGTATTCTCCAATTGTAAGTCGCTTTGGATAAAAGCGTCTGCTAAATGACTACATGTAAATGTAAATGTATTATAAACCACTAATAAATAACTGAACTTTTTTTTTTTTTTTTTTTTTAATGGAGTCTCTCATCTTCATCAATGCTGTATTTATTTGATAAAAAATACAGAAAGTGTTGTCAGTGTTGAAACTGTTGTGCTGCTTAATTTTTTGGGGAACCTGTGATACTTTTTTCTTTGATTCTTTGATTGATAAATTGTCGAAAAGAACAGCATTTGTTCAATAATATAAGTCTTTACTATTACTTTTTATCCATTTAACACACCCTTGCTGAATAAAAGTATTAATTTCTTTCTTTGTTTGATTATTTTTAAAGAAAGAAAGAAAGAAAAATGTTACTGACACAAAACCTTTGAATAGTAGTGTATATTGTAAAACAAAATGTATATTTTAAATAAACACTGTTCTTTTAAAATGTTGTGTTTATTAAAGAATCCTGAAAAATGTATCATGGGTCCCAAAAGCAGCACACTGTTTCCAACATTGAGTATAAATCAAAATATTAGAGTGATTTCTGAAGGATCATATGACACTGAAGACTGGAGTAATGATGCTGAAAATCCAGCTTTGTTTCACAGAAATAAATTTTATTTTAGAATATAGTATACTAGTATACTATAGTATCTATAATATATTCTATAATATAGTATAGATAATCTATTATATCTAAGTATAGTATAGAAAACTTATTTAAATTTATTTTAAATTTAAATAATATTAGTATATATTTTTATAATATATACAGCCTTGATGAGCATAAGAAACTTCTTTAAAAAAAATTACTGATCCCAAACTTTTGAACGGCAATGGAACTAAATTAAAATACTAAAATGTAATAAAATTATACAGTATAAAAAAAATAAAATAAAATAAAACATTTCTCAGGCAACCTAAAATCTACATAATTTAGTTACATCAAGGGTCAAATCAAATAAATTACACATTCAAGTTAAAAGTTACTAAAAGCTACAAAAATTACTGTTTTGTGTGTGTGGTGTACAGGTCAGGTATAAAAAAAAAATTGCTCAGATTGCCGAAATGTCCGCCCAATAAAGTAAAGATTTGTTCATCAAGAAAAAAAAAATTGAAGGAACATTTATTTATAGATTAATTCAGTCAAAACACATTTCTCTCTATGCTTCACTACACACAAATAAACATACAGTATAAACAATATACAGATCATCCAAATGCTGAAATGAACCCTCATGTAAACTATACATTTTATAGATTTTAAAATCTTGTTAATTACTTATAAAGCCCTGAATGGCTTAGCTCCTCAGTACTTGAGCGAGCTCTTATCGCATTATAGTCCTCCACGTCCGCTACGATCTCAAATCTCTGGCCATTTGATAATACCTAGAATATCAAAATCAACTGCGGGCGGCAGATACTTTTTCTATTTAGCGCCCAAATTCTGGAACAATCTACCTAACACTGTTTGGGAGGCAGACACACTCTGTCAGTTTAAATCTAGATTAAAGATCTCTTTAACCTGGCATACACTTAACACACTAATACGCTTCTAATATTCAAATCCGTTAAAGGATTGTTAGGCTGCATTAGGTCAACCGGAATTAGGTCAAACGGAACCGGGAACACTTCCCATAAACCACGATGTACTGTTACATCGTAAGAAGATTGACATCTACCCTAATATTAGTCTTTTTCTTAGTCCGTATCCAGATCAGATGGTGGATCAGCACCTAGTGATGACCTCTACAGATCTGGCCCCCCGACTAAGCCTGGTTTCTCCCAAGGTTTTTTTCACCGTTCTGTCACCGATGGAGTTTTGGTTCCTTGCCGTTGTCGCCTCTTGCTTGCTTAGTTGGGGACACTTCATTTCCAGCGATATCACTGACTTGATTTCACATATACTATTTAAACTGAACTGAGCTGGACGATGACATCACTGAATTCAATAATAAAATGCTTTTTAACTGAAAAATTGGCGTTTAATCTTGTCATTTTACATTAGTGATACATTATTTTCCTAATTTGATATTGTGCAGTTGATTTGACATAATTTGTATTGTTAAAAGCGCTATATAAATAAAGGTGACTTGACTTATAGTTTTATATTTTTGGTACAGTACATAAAATTGTATCTGAATGCATAGCTGCTTGTGTAACTGATCAAACTGTGTTGCACCAAATGTTTAGGTGCTGACCCCATCTCTTTCCTCTTATGTTAGGAAAGGATGTAGTATCAGATGTATTTCTGTCTTTCCATTTGTTATTTTGTATATATTTCTTTTTTTAATGCTTAATGTTTTGATTATTTTTTTTCATTATTATCATCAAGAAAAACATTCCATACTAATGCATGCAAAAAATACAGTGGGAGTTATATGAATAGTTTTTTATTTTTTCTGAAATGACTAAGAGAAGTTACATTGACTTAAATGTAAACAGATTAAGTATAACATTGTTAATACATCTGACTTAAATTAAGGTCATTCTGACTTACCTTTCAGAGTTAAAAAATTTGAAAAACAATTATATCATGACCTGGGCCCATATTCACAAAACATCTTAAGGCTAAAAGTAGCTCATAACTCGTGGATTTAGGAAAAATCTTAAAAATAATGGCCATGTCAATCCTAAATTTAGGACTCCTACATTTTTGTTCTAAGAGTATTTCACAAAGCGTTTTAGGGCTAAAACTAGCTCCTAAATCTGTGAAACATTAAGCGCAGTGACAAGGACCAGCCAAACCATAAACTATCCAAAAATGGCTGTTGCCGGCAATCTGCATCGAAACGTAATTTTTTTTATAAATATTTGACGATAATGCGCTTTTAAAAAGGTATCACCTTTTGTTTTGGAGGTTATATAAACTCCATATTTTCTTTTGATTATATCCTTGTTTTCATGAACCAGTTGGACAAGAATTAACAGCTGCATCCAATTTTTTTTGTGTGTGTGTTTGCATGTCTTACTATCGTCAGTGATTATTCTACTCTGTTAATTAAAAGGCAGTTTATATGCATATTCACTAATTGTTTATGAGACTCGCATATGTAAGAGGCTGGCAATTACCTGAAAATGTACTTGTTAAATTAATGACATTTAGCCTGCATTTTAAAATCTTTATTTTAGTGTGAAAATTAACATTGTAATTCGAATTCCACATTTTTTTGAATATGGCAACATAATATTGCAATCTACAATATTTCTCTGTATACATCTCTGCCCCTATCAGCCAATCACTGTACATAGTTAGTAAGCATGCTGACATCAATCACAGCAATGAGGTCAACCCCTCCGATACTCTTAGCTTAAAGGTGTGTTCCACTTGAAGCAACGCTGTGCAGAATAGTCAGTGTATGACATCAAAGTACCGCATTGTACTGAGGTAGGTAATGGGGCGAAAAAAGCCACATGAAAAAAGAAAATGATATTTGGCTCATTACCTTGGCAATTGTATAATACCTGCCTATCATGTTCTTTTCATCACTATGATTGGCTGGTTACTCTGTCAATGTGATGATGCCTGCCTCACATGCTCACAAGTGGTCTGCAAACTGAAATCAATGAGTCAAAGTGTTGGAACTGTATAGATTAATTACAAAGGCAAAAGAAAAAGTTGTCTACTAAATAATATCAGTTGAGGTCATGTCTAAATAAAGTTAAACTTGTGGTGTATCCAAAACATTTACTGTTCAAAATAATAAATATATTAATAATATAGATTTCATAGTAACAGATAAATAATACAAAAAATGTGCTTTTGTTACTTTAATTCAGTTATAACTATAATGTTTTAGTATTATTTGACAGTACATATATACAAACCCGATTCCAAAAAAGTTGGGACACTGTACAAATTGTGAATAAAAAAGGAATGCAATAATTTACAAATCTCATAAACTTATAATTTATTCACAATAGAATATAGATAACATATCAAATGTTGAAATGTCATGCCAAATATTGGCTCATTTTGGATTTCATGAGAGCTACACATTCCAAAAAAGTTAAATGTACATATAAGGAACAGCTGGAGGACCAATTTGCAACTTATTAGGTCAATTGGCAACATGATTGGGTATAAAAGAGCCTCTCAGAGTGGCAGTGTCTCTCAGAAGTCAAGATGGGAAGAGGATCACCAATTCCCCCAATGCTGCGGCGAAAAATAATGGAGCAATATCAGAAAGGAGTTTCTCAGAGAAAAATTGCAAAGAGTTTGAAGTTATCATCATCATAATATCATCCAAAGATTCAGAGAATCTGGAACAATCTCTGTGCGTAGGGGTCAAGGCCGGAAAACCATACTGGATGCCCGTGATCTTCGGGCCCTTAGACGGCACTGCATCACATACAGGAATGCTACTGTAATGGAAATCACAACATGAGCTCAGGAATACTTCCAGAAAACATTGTCGGTGAACACAATCCATCGTGCCATTCGCCGTTGCCGGCTAAAACTCTATAGGTCAAAAAAGAAGCCATATCTAAACATGATCCAGAAGCGCAGGCGTTTTCTCTGAGCCAAGGCTCATTTAAAATGGACTGCGGCAAAGTGGAAAACTGTTCTGTGGTCAGACGAATCAAAATTTGAAGTTCTTTTTGGAAAACTGGGACGCCATGTCATCCGGACTAAAGAGGACAAGGACAACCCAAGTTGTTATCAGCGCTCAGTTCAGAAGCCTGCATCTCTGATGGTATGGGGTTGCATGAGTGCATGTGGCATGGGCAGCTTACACATCTGGAAAGGCACCATCAATGCTGAAAGGTATATGAGCAATTCCACAGTTTCTGTCCACAAGGGGTGTAATGAACAATATAGATTGAATAATACCCAGTTGTTGTCATTTTTTTATTTTTAGTTCACTATTTTATTTAAGATAGATGTAAGAAATAATAAAGTTAATTGTATCCCACTAAGCCTTGGCATTATCGTGTAATGAGACTTTATTTTATTTCCGTCCCCAGAAATTGCGGATGTCAGGGTGGGACATTCATTGCGTCTGGATTTTTCCTAAGTCATTTATTTAATTTCCTTTAATAAAATCCTGAATTTTGGCGCATAACATTTATTTTGGTGTGTCTTCTACAAAATACTACTACTAACACTGAAAGTAGAATTCCCTTAATCCACCACGATGCAATGGAAACATTTACTAACGTTCGTTACACCTTCTGTCCAAACAGTTACGAACGTTAAACTATGATTCTAAAGGAAACAGAGATATAATTTTTCCATGTAATTATATCAATAGCAAAACGATAAAAACATCTTGTGTGGGTTAAATTCTCATATGCGTTGCTACATGATAAATTGTTAATAAATCGGGATAAAACAGGGGCAGAGATTTTATGTCCAAAAATCATAACGCTCATACATTTTATTCTGATGCTGAATTTCCATCTCCTAATGTCTCAACGGTTCTCATGTCAGATTGTCATAAGATTGTCTAGGTCACGCATGCTCTGCATGGGAGGAAGAGTTAACAGGATTTCACGGATTTTGCCCGAATGTGGGTAAGTTTGTGGCTTCTGTCCAAAAGTTTACGAACATTAAAATGTTACGAACGTGATAAACTTTGGTTAAGTAAACATTAAATGGGATCATTATGATGAGAAAGGATAAAAGAGTGTGCAAGTCGGATGATTGCTAGTGGTTTCGGAACGAAAGCGGCGTCATGTTCATCGTGAAAGAGCATGCATGAATGGTGGTTGTATACATTTTGACAGATTCTGCACATCTGTCCAACTTCGAACGTTGTTTTCGGAGTATTTTTGACTCAATAAGCTGTTCATGAAAGTCAACATCGTCAATGATTTTGCTGACTTTTTTCCGTGTTATTTTATTTATTTTTTTTTGTCCAATGTTCGTAAGAATATAGCTTAGGCTGTCGAAGTTAACACGTTAATAGTGCGTTAACACAATCTCACTTATGCCATTAGAATAAACTGTCGGCGTTAATCGCATAGGTTTTTAAACAACAGTGTAAGCCTGGTGCCAGTATGTCTGCCCCCCCCCCCCCTCGAGAGGACAAAAGGCCCCCCTGAAATCAACAGGAACTATCTCTTGCATATGTAACAGCAGCATCCAAGACGCAACACACCGGGTGGTCCACACCCTGTACTGACGGTCTCATCATCTCCCCCCCTCTCCTCATCACCTAGAATTCACTGAAAAACCCATGCAATGTAATATGTACAAAAAAGTAACCATACATGTTTGATATCATTTGAAATGTCTCAGTGCGCCTGGTAAAATGGTCTCATTCTCCCAATCATAATGAAAAGCTAAAAGAAGTTCTAAAATATGAGAAGTATAGTGTACAGCTTAAGGGTGTGCCCTCCCCCTGATCTTCTATTCAGATCACCTCCTGTATGTAAATAAACATTCTCTGCCACAGGATATCAAGAAGCCTTTTGGTTGCAAATTCTAAAGACTAATTATAATGACAAGATACCACCATTTGGTGGGCTTATTGAATTATCTGGGTTTATAAGGAAACGGGACACAGAGTTCTAGGCGTCTGTAGGTTGACTGCCCACACAATCACTTGTGTGTAGTTTTCATTGCCAGGTATGGTTAACTGATGATTCTATTCTTGTAACATTGGAGTTTTGAATTATTGCTTCGATTACCTGGTCAATAAATTGTAACGTTTGATTCTATTCTAACTGCCTCTAAAGATTGCTTTCTCCCTATTAGATTAGCGGATTCGTATATTTCCGCAAGCCTGCGTCAGTTTTAGCGATGGCTAATATCCGGCATCTTTTCAAGTGTACTTGGATGCAGGGGCGGGTTAATTCCATTTAGGGACGGCGAACGCCGTCTGGTCAGACTAAACTCGGGTAAGCCTATACCTCTGACTTTTGATTTAATGTTACTTTAAACAAGGATTTGACCAATCCAAAGCTATTACGAGTGTGGTACTTTGACCTGCTAACATATCTGATAGTGGCCAAAAACCTTTACTGAAGTAAACGATTGAACTAAAGTTCTGAGGGGGCTCCAAGGGGGTTATTCGATGTCTCTGATTGTGTACGTGTGAATTAACGGCAAATCTTAGATACATAACCATAATTTACCTCTGATTGATGACCGGGCCTGACGAGATTGTGTCCGTGAGACCTGTGAAAAACAGGGCCTCTGAGCGATATAGTTTCCCTACATCTGGGCGGATAAAGTATTAAAAAGAGCTGATAAGAATAATCAATCATTCGTTCATATTTTAATGATGCACAGATATCATTAAAACCTTTTCATTTATGGAGTCAGATGAAATAACGAGACAAAATATATAAGGAAAAGTGTTCCATTTTAATGTTCTTGTTGTGTCGTGAAAAGGAAAGACTGTAATACGCAAAGCCCTTCACCCGCTGAACGACTGCCGTCATTGGGTCGATCGAGCCGGGCCTTACAACAGTGAACTGGGCTATAATGTTAAGGAACACACGCAGATTTTCCGCACCGACGGCACACAATAAAACTAGTTTAAACATTAGCTTTGTGGTAAAATGAAGCCCCACAGCCTGTCAAGTGTACCTTCATCATGTCCAAATTATATACAGTCACAAAGAGTTGTTCGTTACACAGAATCTGTACCAATATCATGGACCATAAGCATCACTTGGCCACTGAGTGTAGTTTGGGATCCTCCTCAGTGCATCCTATAAATGTTGTCATGTCTTTCACACATTCAGTCTGTTTTTTTCATTAGTAAAATACAATTTTATAAGACGAGTTGAATCACGTAGAGAGCAGATTAAGTACAAATATTAATATGCAATAGCGCATAAATTTTGCTAAATGCTCCTAAAAAATCTTAATTTAACTACATTAACTCATTATACATTTCTCCTTAATTTATTTTTGACTGAGTAAAGAAAGACATGAACATCTTTGATGGCATGGGGGTGAGTAAATTATCAGCTCTTTTTTTTCTGGAATCGAACTAGTCCTTTTAAACTGAAAAAAATACTAAACCGATATATGTACAAGATTGTCAAGCAATTGTATTATTCAGATGTAAAATAACAATATCAATGAATTCTTCATAAACATTTCTTCAGAGCCCCCAGGAGGAATTGAATTGAAGCTAAAAATTGCATTTCTATCTTATCAGTTAGGGTTACTCATGATGAGGTCATGAGTACATACGTTTTATATTAATTCACAATATTCTACTGACTCCTGTGGGCTCCATATACAGTGGTGTCCAAAATGATTAGAACACTAGTATTTTCAGCAGCAAAAAAATGGTTTTAAGTCAGTTATTTCTATCTTTTGCTGTAGTGTTTTAGTAGGAAATATAAGTTTACATTTACAAACATTCACTTAGCCATTAATTGTAATAATCCAGTGAGTTTTTTTTTTGCACAAGGAGTCTGACGACAGCCAGTGCTCCACACAGAGATCTCATCATCAGACAGTCTGTCTGGAGAAACAGAACAAACTTAGACATACTAAATCCAGAAGAACTGTGTCTCCAAGACGCTTCAAGAAACCTACCTGAAAAGTTACCTGAAAAACTAACCACAAGTGCACCTAGAGCAAAAGCTGCTTTAAACGCAAAGGATGGTCACACTAAATGTTGATTTAATTTAGTTAATAGAAGTTAATTGATAAAGAAAATTTATTTATGGCATTGATTTTGACAACATCCTCATTTTACATATTTTTTAAACAAGTGCCTAAAACTTTTAGATTTGCAGGTAGGTTTCTTGAAGCATCTTGGAGATGCTGCCACAGTTCTTCTGGATTTAGATGATGAGATCAGATCACTGCGTGGAGCACTGGCTGTTTTCAGACTCCTTGTGCAAACAAAAATCTCACTGGATTATTACAATTAATTGCTAAATGAATGTTTGGACATGTAAACTGATATTTCATACTGAAACACTAAAGCAAAATATATAAATAACTGACTTAAATCCATTTTTAACTGGTATAAATACTAGTTTAATTCTGAATTCTAGCTATATTAGTGTAATAAGTAAAATCAAAACATACAACAAAAGGTCCATGGCCAGAAGTGACAGACACAGCAGATAAAGAGCAGACCTCCTCCAAATTGCCAGTAATTAGCTGGAAAAAAAAGAGAAAGAAAAAAATATTATGTCAGAAGACACCCGTTTTGTCTGGTATTAAAACAAATTAAAAACATGGAAGGAAAATACTGTGAAAATCATTTACAAATTGATTTAAATAATATGTATTAATGTTAGACATGAATACTCACTTCCTCTAAAGATCATGTGGTAGACGATTTTAATTTCCAAAACTTCTGGATCATGAGGGGGAAAACACACACACAATTATTAATTTTAATAAAACACTATCTACTTACTGACAGAGACATGGGCTTGCAAAAATGTACTCACCAGCTCCATACAAAATCTTCACAGCTGATCCAAAATCCTGGTTTACATATAGTATATTCTTCTCCAAGGATCATGCTCTCAGGTCCTCTCTGTCAAATGAGTTTACATGAAAGGCTACTCATTTCAAAGTTCTTTCACTTTTTTCTTATGGGTTTGATCTTAAAAATAGCTGACAGTATGGGTGGGCGATATGACCATATTATTTCACAATATAGGAATTTTACTTTACAATAACAATATATCTTATATATTACATTCAAGGTTCAAGGTTTGTTTATTCGTCACATACTAAATTATACAGGGTATAATCAGAAGTGAAATGTAAATCAAGTCAGGTCCGCTCAGTGGACAGTGAAAAAAATAAAAAATAACCTTAAATAAAAGTAACACAACACTAGAGCATATATATAAATGTAGGCAATACAAAAAAGAAGAGAAATAAAGAGTAAAATGTGCAATAGAATAAAAAGTGCAAAACAAATAAGATGTGCAAAACAGTATACTGTCAAGTCACCTTTATTTATATAGCGCTTTTAACAATACAAATTGTAACAAAGCACTGCACAATATCAAAATAGGCAAATTGTGTCAATAATGTAAAATGACAGGATTTAACACTCAATTATCAGCTGAATGCATTTCATTATTGAATTTAGTAATGGCATTGTCCAGCTCAGTTCAGTTTAAATAATATCTGTGCAATCAAGTCGATGATATTGCTGGAAATGAAGATTTCCCCAACTAAGCAAGCCAGAGGCGACAGCGGCAAGGAACGAAAACTCCATCGGTGACAGAATGGAGAAAAAACCTTGGGAGAAACCAGGCTCAGTCGGGGGGCCAGTTCCCCTCCGGCCAGACGAACCAGTAGTTTGTTCCAACTGCAGCAAAGTCAGAGTGTAAGTGGTCCACTGGTTCCAGCGGTCTTTTCCCGATGGATGTCTAGGTGACGAGGTTCTCACTGGAGATCTGTCTCTGGGGCTCATCTATGTGTCCTAGACTCCGCTGACGGTCAGAGCTCTAGAGATTGTCTCCAGGTGCTGATCCTCCATTTATGGCAGACTTTGGTTAAGTCAGTATAATCGCTGATGGTTGGCTTCCTCTGAGGTCCTCCGAGGGGTTGTCATCGTCTCTTCTCAGGTGTTCGGTCATCTCAGATCGTTTAAGGGTTGGATCCAGACTGAAGCTTGTGTAATTCCTAGCTACCACGGGATGTTAAGATTAGCGTGATGGAAGATTAGTTAGGTACGCAGGAGCTAAATCATTTAGGGCCTTATAGGCAAGTAATAATATTTTGTAACTGATACGAAACTTAATAGGTACCCAGTGCAGAGACTGTAAAATTGGAGTAATATGATCATATTTTCTTGACCTGGTAAGGACTCTAGCCGCAGCATTTTGTACTATCTGTAGCTTGTTTATTGAAGATGCAGGACAACCACCTAGCAGTGCATTACAATAGTCCAGTCTAGAGGTCATGAATGCATGAACTAACTTTTCAGCATCAGAAACACTTAACATGTTCCGTAGCTTAGCAATGTTTCTAAGATGGAAGAATGCTGTTTTTGTAACATTGGAAATATGATTTTCAAAAGATAGGTTGCTGTCTAATATAACACCCAGATTTTTAACTGTAGAGGAAGTAACATTACATCCGTCTAGTTGCAAATTGTAATCCAAGAGATTCTGTGTACTGTTTTTAGGTCCAATAAGTAATATCTCTGTCTTATCTGAATTTAATAGGAGAACATTACTGGTCATCCAATCTTTTATATTTTTAACACACTCTGTTAGCTTAGATAGTTTAGAGGTTTCATCTGGTTTTGTTGAGATATATAGTTGAGTGTCATCAGCATAACAATGGAAACTAATCCCATATTTTCTAATAATATTACCAAGGGGCAACATATATAATGAAAATAATAGAGGACCTAGGACAGATCCTTGTGGTACTCCATACTTTACTGGTGATAATTGAGATGACTCCCCGTTTAAATAAACAAAGTGGTAGCGATCGGACAGGTAGGATCTAAACCATCTTAGAGCCTGCCCTTGAATACCTGTATAGTTTTGTAATCGATCTATCAGTTTGTCATGATCTATAGTGTCGAACGCAGCACTCAGATCAAGTAAAACTAGCAACGAGATGCAGCCTTTGTCTGACGCAAGAAGCAAGTCATTTTTTTAATTTTAACAAGTGCAGTTTCTGTTCTATGGCGGGGCCTGAAACCTGACTGAAATTTTTCATAGATATAATTTTTTAGCAAAAAGGAGCACAGTTGAGCAGACACTACTTTTTCTAATATTTTCGACATAAATGGAAGATTTGAGATGGGCCTGTAATTTGCCAGTTCACAAGGATCTATTTTTGGTTTCTTAATAAGAGGCTTAATAACTGCCAGCTTAAATGGTTTTGGGACATGACCTAAAGATAACGAGGAGTTAATAATATTGAGAAGCAGTTCTTCTGCTACAGGTAACAACTCTTTCAATAGTTTAGTGGGTACAGGATCTAATAAACATGTTGTTGGTTTAGATGCAGTGATAAGTTTATTTAGCTCATCCTGTCCTATAGTTGTAAAGCAATTAAGTTTTTCTTTGGGTGCGATGAATGAAGCTGAAGTACTAGATGCTGTAGAATCTACATTTGTTATTGTATTTCTGATATTATCTATTTTATCAGTAAAGAAACTCATAAAGTCATTACTATTAAACTGTGAGGGAATATTTAGATCGGGTGACATCTGTTTATTTGTTAATCTAGCCACTGTGCTAAATAAAAACCTTGGATTGTTTTGGTGATTATCTATGAGTTTGCAGATATACTCGGTTCTTGCTGTTTTTAGAGCCTGTCTGTAGCTGGACATACTGTTTTTCCACGCAATTCTAAAGCCTTCCAAGTTAGTTTTTCTCCATTTGCGCTCAAGATAACGAGTTTCTTTCTTGAGAGAATGGGTATAACTGCTGTACCATGGCGCAGCACTTTTTTCTCTAACCTTTTTTAATTTGATGGGGGCAACAGTTTCTAACGTAGAAGATAGTTCCCATGTTGCTAGTAATTGTGTCTAGTTCATCTGTATTTATGGGTACACAGAGCGGTTGAGATAAATCAGGCAGGTTATTTGTGAATCTGTCTTTAGTGGCTGGAATAATAATTCTGCCTGGACGATAACGCGGAGCCATATAGTTAAAATCAGTAATATGCAGCATGCACGATACAAGGAAATGGTCAGTAACATCATCACTTTGAGGTACGATATCTATATCAGTTAGATCAATTATTAAATCTAGCGTATGATTAAAACGATGTGTCGGCCCGGTGACATTTTGCTTGACACCAAAAGAGTTTATTAGGTCAGTAAACGCAAGTCCTAATGCATCATTTGTATTATCAACGTGAATGTTAAAATCTCCAACAATTAGTGCTTTATCAACATTAACCAATAGGTCTGAGAGGAAATCTGCAAATTCTTTTAGAAAATCTGTATATGGCCCTGGCGGTCTATAAACAGTAGCCAGAGCAAGAGATAGGACAGATTTATTTTGCTTATCTGACAGTTTAACATTGAGCATAAGTATTTCGAATGAGTCAAACCTGTATCCTGTTTTCTGAGTAACATTGAGAATATCACTATATATTGTTGCGACACCGCCGCCACGACCAGTCTGACGAGGCTCATGCTTATAACAGTAGCTTGGTGGAGTAGATTCATTTAGACCAAAATAATCATTTGTTTTAAGCCAGGTTTCAGAGTACATCAAAATTATTATCTGTGATTGTTTCATTTACAATAACTGCTTTCGGTGTGAGTGACCGGATATTTAGGAGCCCAAGTTTTAACAATTGTTTTTGTTCATTTATTTTGCATTTTTCTGGTTTAATCACGATCAGATTTGTTCTAGATCCTGCATTAAATTTATGTTTTGAACTCACTATTCGGGGAACAGATACAGTCTGTATAGATTGGACACTGCAAGTACCTTTATCATTTAAGTGGGTAGAACAAAAGTCATCATAGCTGTTATTGGAGAATTGGCTTACTAGTCAGAGCGTAGCGTTCCGGTGATGTTGTCCGACAGGAGTTCCGCACCGACTCTGCTGGGGTGCAGGCCATCAGCACGAAATAGCCTAGGACGCTCCCAGAAAAGATCCCAATTATTAATAAAGATAATTTTCTGCTCTTTACACCATGAAAACAACCATTCATTTAAAGCAAACAGTCTACTGAACCTTTCGTGTCCTCGTCGATACGTGGGAAGAGGTCCTGACACGATGATCGTCGCCACGGGCGATGTGCTGCGTACCGTCTCGATCAGGCTCCTGAAGTCCCTCTTCAGTGTCTCCGTCTGCCGCAGCTTGGTGTTTAGCCCCCACGTGAATCACAATAGCTGCACCGCTCTCGTCATCCTTTAGGATCGCGGGTATCTGCACAGAAACATCAAGAACACGAGCACCAGGGAGACAATGAGTGTGCAATTTACCTTCAGCTAACGTAGCACGGACATGCCGGACGATTGAGTCTCCGATGACCACAGCGTCACGATCAGTCTCGCAGAGAGGGGCGAAGCGGTTCCGGGATGAGATGTCGAAGACCGGAGGGGGAGAAGTCGTCGACCGGGCCCTGGATCGCATCTTCCGCTGCTGCACCCAGGGTCCGTGGTTTCCCGGCGCCGGAGTGAAGGCCATCTGTGATGATCGCGTCCCGGGTGCACGGGGCCTGTGCAGAGAAACACACGGAGTAGAGGTGGTGGGAGTGTTAGCAGCGCGCTGCATACTTACCCCGGACTTATGAACGTCAGCCCAAGATGTTTCCAGCGTTGCTTTCCGTTTCCTCAGCTGAGACTGTTTCCCAAGCAGCTCGTGGATCCGTCTCTCCACGGCCTCCAGCTGCACCGAATGCAGCTTGAACGTGTCCTCACCTGCACACAAAGGTAGACACAGATCCGCCATTAAAGCAAGTAACAGTGAAACAATGTTAAATGTGTGTATGTGTGTGTGTGTGTGTGTGAAAAGGGGTATTAGCTGTGTTAGCGGCACCCGTGCTGGCTTTGCTAACGGCCTATAAGCTAATAGCGGACTCGGGAAATCTAAATAAAACTTGCGATAACAAGCCGTTCTGATTATTCTCGTTGCAGAATGCGATCGGGGATATATTCACACGTAATAGAAACAAAAATTATTGTGTATAAAATCGGAATTTAGGACAGAAAATAGACGATGAATAATTGGCTTGACGGAGATTCAATCCAGAACATGCATCAGCGACAAACCGGAAGACAGCAGTCTTACTGGGACTTAATTAATACTGGGACTTTGTGTTAAGGAGCCTGATGGCCTGGGGGAAGAAGCTCCTCCTAAGTCTCTCAGTTTTTGCCATCATGCTCCTGAAGCGCTTGCCAGATGGCAGTAAACAGAAAAGATGGTTACCGGGGTGATTTGAGTCTTTGAGGATTTTAGCAGCTCTGCTTTTGCAGCGTTTGAGGTAGATGTCCTGCAGAGAGGAGAGAGCAGACCCTGAGATGCGCTCATCTAAGTGCACGACTCTCTGTAGAGCTTTGCAGTTCTGATTTAATGAGTTACCATACCACACTGAGATGCACTGAGTCAGTAGACTTTCTATGGCCCCTGAATAGAAAGTTTTCAGGATTGCTGGTGAGACCCTGAATTTTCCCTGTCGCAGATGGTACAGTCTATGCCTGGCTTTCTTAACCTGAGTCTGAATGTGTGTAGTCCATGTCAGGTCCTCTGAGATGTTTACACCGAGGTACTTGAAGCTACTCACCCTCTCCACAGGGGTTCCACTGATCATAAGAGAAGTGTAGGGCCGCTGCTGTCTCTTCGTGAAGTCCACGATCAGCTCTTTAGTTTTGCTCACGTTCAGAGAGAGACAGTTGTCCTGGCACCATGATGTGAGTCTCTCTACCTCATCCAAGTATGCGGCCTCATCATTGTTGTTAATGAGGCCCAAAACCACAGTATCATCAGCAAATTTAACGATAGAAGTGGAGCTGTGAGAGGACACGCAGTCGTCAGTGTATAGAGAGTAGAGCAGGGGGCTCAGGACACAGCCCTGTGGGGCTCCTACATTCAGGGTGATGGAGTTGGAGGTGAACTGGCCAACTTTCACCACTTGAGATCTGCCGGTGAGGAAATCTTGAATCCAGTCACAAAATGAAGAGGTTTTGCCAAGGTCTGAGAGTTTAACAGCCAGCTTGGTGGGGACTATAGTATTGAAAGCGGAGCTATAGTCGATGAAAAGCAGCCTGACATAGTTGCCATTTTTGCTGTCAATGTGAGTGAGGGACGAGTGCAGGACCTGAGAGATGGCATCATCAGTAGACCTATTTGGCCGATAGGCAAACTGAAGAGGTTCCAAAGTAGCAGGGATGGAGGAGCAAATGTGGTTCTTTAATAGTCTCTCAAAAACCTTCATGACTGTTGATGTGAGGGCAACTGGACGATAGTCATTCAGGCAAGAGGGTTTACTGTTCTTAGGCACAGGGATGATGACAGATTTTTTAAAGGAGGTGGGAACAACAGAGGTAGCGAGGGACTCATTAAATATGGATGTAAACAAACCAGCAAGCTGATCAGCACAGGACCTCAGAACGCGGCCAGTAATCCCATCGGGTCCTGCTGCTTTCCTGACGTTCACTCTCTTTAGTTCCCTTTGAACCTCGTCCTCCGACACGGTGATTACATGATCATCGCTGCTCTGTCTGCTGCTTCCTGATGCGCTGATCGGCAGAGTCGCATCGCCATTACATTCAAAGCGGCCGTAGAAGGTGTTTAGCTCTTCGACCAGCAACGGATCTGCTCTCACCTCTGCAGAGGAGTTATTTCCAGAGGAACAGATGGTCTTCAGTCCCTGCCACATGCTTCGAGAGTCATTGAGCTGAAAATGTGACTCAATTCTCTCCCTGTATCAGCGTTTAGCAGCTCTAACTGCCCGTCAGAGAGCATAGCTCGATGCTTTGTACTCGCTCATGTTTCCTGACAACAGACCGGCGTTGTATGCGGCAGTGCGATGGTTAACCGCATCACGGATTGTTCTGTCCACCCACGGTTTTTGATTAGACAATGTACTTATTGTTACCGTTTCAGTGGCTTGCTCGTTTAGCATGTTGACAAAGCTTAATGCTACCTCTGTGAACTTGCTGACGTCAGATGAACCCGTAACATGTCCCAGTCGACGTCATCAAGAGCCGCCTGTAGCATAGTTTCAGAGTGGGAGGACCAGTGCGCGTCACTTCCCTCTCCACCGGGGATTCCTGAACGATCCGTTGTTTGTATTCCGGTGTGAGGAAAATGGCGGCATGGTCCGATTTTCCAAAAGCCGGCAGTGAGTGGGCTTTGTAGGCATTTTTAAACTGAGTGTAGCAATGATCAAGTGTATTCGTTCCTCTAGTTGTACAGGATACATGCTGCTGGAAGTTCGGCATGACCTGCCTGAGGTTGGCTTTGTTAAAGTCCCCCGTGATGAGACATGCGGCATCAGGATTTTTGTTGATATATCCACTGAGCACATCGTGGAGTTTGGACAAAGCCAAGCTAGTATCTGCCTGTGGTGGAATGTAAACGGCAGTAACGACGATTGATGAAAACTCCCGGGGCTGATAGAATGGGCGGCAGATAATGGAGAGATGTTCCAGATGAGGCGAGCAGGAACATGACAGAATGGAGATATTTCTGGGGTCACACCATTTCTTGTTAATCATGAAACACACTCCACCACCTTTGTTTTTTCCGGCCTCGGCTGTTCTGTCCATCCATAGAACAGAAAAGTGATCAGACGGGGTTACCGCAGTGTCCGGGACCGAGGGCGTGAGCCATGTTTCAGTCAAACAAACGATGTTACAGTCCCTAATGTCCCGTTGGAAACTAATCCTGGCTCTAAGATCGTTCATCTTATTCTCCAAGGATTGGACATAACGAGCAGAATACTCGGTATAGGAGGACTGTGAGCCCTTTTCCTCAGTCTGTTGCGGATTCCAGCACGTCTCCCGCGGTGTTTCCTTCGCCTCCTGGGATTATTCAGGTGGCCTTTGTCCAACTCTGTGTTCCGAAGTATCTCCAATGGCCACGTTGGATTTGTGGATAAAGTGTCCTGAATCAGGTTAGTGTAGCGCTGTCCAATGTCCAAAAGTGTTATTTTGTCATAAATAATTATTGCAGACGTTACACGTGTAAAAAGAGAAGTAAAAATAGGTTACAAAAAACACATAAAAGCACAATTCTGAGCGGAGCTAATTCCCAGGCGACTGAACTCAGCAGCGCCACCGGAAGGTTTTTCACATGCATAAGATCAAAGTAGCAAATTACAAACAATAGGACTAATGCAATAGAAGAAATATTTTCTCTTTAGTATTTTGTTGTTTGATTAAAATTAGGACCGACTGCAGGACCAGGTAACGTTAGACTAAATTATACTGCGGACACAAATGCACAGATCCAGTACACTGACACGTCACCGGGTTTCCACCTGAATGTTTATCTTGACTCCAGACATTAGCGAATGTGTTTAATTCAAGTGTATTTTGAGATGACTCTCTGCATTTGACCATTAAAGTGAGGCGCGGTTTTCTGTGTGACATGGTCATATATCGCCCAGCCGTTGCTAACAGTACTAGCTCATACTAACAAAACACAGTAACTGGTGGGACATTGAGATATGATATCTAATCGCGATTAGCATCTCACTTCAATGCGCTTTATCTTAATGTAACTATAAAACATTAGGCTATACATTAATAAAAGGTACTTACCTTTTGCAGTTTGCTTGTCTGTTAGCTGCTGGTAGAAGTGTCCATATTCGCGTCTATTCGTTCTCAATCGTCATCCCACAACACAAACTCACTAAAAATATGAATTTAACACTCAGATAATACATATAAAAGCCCCGAAGCAGACTGCAGAAGCCAAGCAGCAGTGAAAGTGTATATTCAAATTTGAGCGGGAAAACGGCGCATTCGCTGGTCATTGGCCAGATTCCTGAGTGACAGTCAGCTTAACCAATCAGCTCAAAGCAACACTGAGCGACAGCAAATAGCGTAGCAACTATAAAAAAAAAACTATTAGGATTACAGTTAACAATTAAAATAGCTTAATTAAAAATTAGAAAATATGTATTTTTATTTGATTATTTTTATTTGTAGGCTGTTACATTTCATTAATTGATCAAATGGTGATTTCACAACGTATAATTTCTAAATTAAGCAAATAAATAAATCAGTCAACTGCATTAAATAAAATTATATTTTATGTTATATATTATTCTCAATACAAATATCTAATCTTAGAATCTTTACATAGAGAGAGAGAGAGAGTGATAGAGAGAGAGAAAGATCATATTACATTTATTTGGTTTTAACATGGGATACATACATTTATTATGTATCCCATTATATGATGTCATGCACACGCATGCATAAAATGATCATAAAAGTATTTATTTTTATTCAAATTGGTATCCATGTGATGCTTTGTGTGAGGAACAGATACAAATTCAAACCATTCATAAGTGATGTGTATCTCCTTCCTCTGTAGCTATAGTAATAGATTCAAAATTTTCCATTATGAAGTTTTACGACAGTGATATCAAACGCTTATTAGCTCTCGCCAGTTTCGTCATAGATTGTGACATGTCATGTTTCCGGTGATGCGTGAGAAACGCGCACCGTCACTGAGTTGATCGCGAAAGTATTTTCAGCGTTTAACAACTTAAATTATGCCCTGCTTCTCACACTAAACTATTATATTCCGTCAGAGAGGACCGCGACTGCAACGCATCATCATTTGGACTACTGTACTGTGGTACTGCTTTTTGAAATTTCTGCAATAAATTCTTGTGATTACAAGTGTCTATCTGTTACATTTCTCTTATAACGTTAGACTGTACTTTATACACTCACTGATTTTTTTTCTTTATAAAAATATAAATTTTCAATGCAATACATTTTTTTATTGCACGGTTACATGATTTGTAGATTTTAAGGCTGATTTTCTATTCTATATATAATTACAGAGTTTGAATGTAAAAATACACCTAAATATAAAACCAATAAGATTTACTTTAAAATTACAAAAAATAACATTAAATTGATAATAGACATAAACCATTAATATAATGAACTACCTACATTTTTTTTATTGCAGATTATTTTTGTCATTTTACGTAAATTTGTACATAATTTAAGAAAACTGAAAAAATACTGTATAAATAATCCAATAATTGTTTTGTATAAAAATGAGAATTACTGTAATTTGTCATTAACGGAATAATACTTAAAATAACAGTCAATTTGTTAATTTACAGATATTGTTTGCAATTTTACAGAGTTTTGAACATAATTTAAAATAACACAAAAAATACTGTAAAAATAATCCAGTAATTTTCCTGTGTAAAAAAGAAAAAAAGACTGTAATTTGTCTTTAATAATATAGTACCTAAAATTACAGTCAAGTTGTTAATTTACAGATATTGTTTGTAATACACTATACTAAGTTTTGAATGTAATTTGAAATAACAGAAAACTACTGTAAACAAATTAGATTTATTTTCTGTAAAATTATTTTACAGTGTTTTTTTACAGTGTAGTCTTGTCTTGGACAAGGTCTTCACAGGGGATCTGTCTCTAGGGTTCATCTAGTTGACATGGTCTTTCGCTGACATTCAGGTCTGTAAAGGTTATTTCTAGGTGCTGATCCACCATCTGGTCTGGATACAGACTAGATCTGGGTGGCTACAATTACATCAGAATAAGAATAAAACAGACTAATATTAGCATATTTGCCATTCCTCAATGTAACAAGTACATTTGGTGTTATGGGAAGTTCCAGTGGACCTAATTAATGCAGCCTAACAATCCTTTAATGGATTTGAATTAGAGAAATCTGCTATGTGAATGCCAGTTCAAAGAAATTGTTTTTTAATTGTAGAAAATTTTCTTTAAAATGGGAATATTTATAATGAATTATACCTGGTTATAATTAATAATACACACATACTCACAAAAAATGTATAGCCTGAATAGTAAGTAACTTTGGATAAAAGTGTCTGCTAAATGCATACATGTAAATGTAATAAGCCTTCTGGTGGCGCTGAGTTCAGTCGCCTGTGAGTTAGCTCCACTCAGATTTGTGCTTTTATGTATTTTTTTTAACCTATTTTTACTTCTCTTTTTACACGTGTAACGTCTGCAATGATTATTTACGACAAAAGAACACTTTTGGACATTGGACAGCGCTACACTAACCTGATCCAGGACACTTTATCCACGGATCCAGCGTGGCCATTGGAGATACTTCGGACCACCGAGTTGAACAAAGGCCACCTGAATAATCCCAGGAGAAGAAGTAAACACTGCGGGAAACATGCTGGAATCCGCAACAG
The DNA here is from genome assembly GCA_027474115.1 of Schizopygopsis malacanthus. Taxonomy (NCBI): domain Eukaryota; kingdom Metazoa; phylum Chordata; class Actinopteri; order Cypriniformes; family Cyprinidae; genus Schizopygopsis; species Schizopygopsis malacanthus. Next base: position 27,025,725 of record CM049872.1, read on the forward strand.
ACTGAGGAAAAGGGCTCACAGTCCTCCTCTACCGAGTATTCTACTCGCTAATGTCCAATCCTTGGAGAATAAGATGGACGATCTTAGAGCCAGGATTAGTTTCCAATGGGACATTAGGGACTGTAACATCTTTTGTTTGACTGAAACATGGCTCACGCCCTCGGTCCAGGACACTGCGGTAACCCCGTCTGATAACTTTTCTGTTTTACGGATGGATAGAACAGCTGAGGCCGGAAAAACCAAAGGTGGTAGAGTGTGTTTTATGACTAACAAGAAATGGTGTGACCCCAGAAATATCTCCATTCTGTCGTGTTCCTGCTCGCCTCATCTATAACATCTGTCCATTATCTGCCGCCCATTCTATCTGCCCCGGGAATTTTCATCAATCGTCGTTACTGCCGTTTACATTCCACCACAGGCAGATACTAGCTTGGCTTTGTCCAAACTCCACGATGTGCTCAGCGGATATATCAACAAACATCCTGACGCTGCCTTCATCATCGCGGGGGACTATAACAAAGCCAACCTCAAGAAGGTCATGCCGAACTTTCATCAGCAAATATCCTGTCCAACCAGAGGACCGAATACACTCGATCATTGCTACACCCAGTTAAAAAATTCCTACAAAGCCCACTCACTGCCGGCTTTTGGAAAATCTGACCATGCCGCCATTTTCCTCACACCGGAATACAAACAACGGATCGTCCAGGACCCCCCGGTGGAGAGGGAACTGACGCGCGCTGGTCCTCCCACTCTGAAGCTATGCTACAGGCGGCTCTTGATGACGTCGACTGGGACATGTTCCGGGCGAGTTCATCTGACGTCAGTGAATTCACGGATGTAGCATTAAGTTTCGTCAACAGCGGTAACAATAAGGTCATTCTCAAATCAGAAACCATGGGTGGACAGAACAATCCGTGATGCAGTTAACCATCGAACTGCCGCATACAACGCTGGTATTTTGTCGGGTAACATGAGCGAATACAAAGCATCGTGCTGTGCTCTCCGACGGGCAGTTAGAGCTGCCAAACTCCGATACAGGGAGAGAATTGAGTCACACTTTCAGCTCAATGACTCTCGACGCATTTGGCAGGTACTGAAGACCATCTGTTCCTCTGGAAATAACTCCTCTGCAGAGGTGAGAGCAGATCCGTTGCTGGCCGAAGAGCTAAACACCTTCTACGGCCGCTTTGAATGTAATGGCGGCGTGACTCTGCCGATCAGCGCGTCAGGAAGCAGCAGAAAGAGCAGCGATGATCATGCTATCACCTTGTCAGAGGACGAGGTTCAGAGGGAACTTAAGAGAGTGAACGTCAGGAAAGCAGCAGGACCTGATGGGATTACTGGCCGTGTTCTGAGGTCCTGTGCCTATCAGCTTGCTGGTTTATTTACATCCATCTTTAATGAGTCCCTTGCTACCTCTGTGGTTCCCACCTCCTTTAAAAAATCTGTCATCATCCCTGTGCCTAAGAACAGTAAACCCTCTTGCCTGAATGACTATCGTCCAGTTGCCCTCACATCAACAGTCATGAAGGTTTTTGAGAGACTATTAAAGAACCACATTTGCTCCTCCATCCCTGCTACTTTGGACCCTCTTCAGTTTGCCTATCGGCCAAATAGGTCTACTGATGATGCCATCTCTCAGGTCCTGCACTCGTCCCTCACTCACATTGACAGCAAAAATGGCAACTATGTCAGGCGGCTTTTCATCGACTATAGCTCCACTTTTAATACTATAGTCCCCACCAAGCTGGCTGTTAAACTCTCAGACCTCGGCATAACCTCTTCACTTTGTGACTGGATTCAAGATTTCCTCACCGCCAGACCACAAGTGGTGAAAGTCGGCCAGTTCACCTCCAACTCCATCACCCTGAACGTAGGAGCCCCACAGGGCTGTGTCCTGAGCCCCCTGCTATACTCTCTCTACACACACGACTGCGTGTCCTCTCACAGCTCCACTTCTATTGTTAAATTTGCTGATGATACTGTGGTTCTGGGCCTCATTAACAACAATGATGAGGCCGCATACTTGGATGAGGTAGAGAGACTCACATCATGGTGCCAGGACAACTGTCTCTCTCTGAACGTGAGCAAAACTAAAGAGCTGATCGTCGACTTCAGGAAGAGACAGCAGCGGCCCTACACTCCTCTTATGATCAGTGGGACCCCTGTGGAGAGGGTGAGTAGCGTCAAGTACCTCGGTGTAAACATCTCCGAGGACCTGACATGGACTACACACATTCAGACTCAGGTTAAGAAAGCCAGGCAAAGACTGTACCATCTGCGACAGCTGAGGAAATTCAGGGTCTCTCCAGCTATCCTGAAAACTTTCTATTCAGGGCCAATAGAAAGTGTACTGACTCAGTGCATCTCAGTGTGGTATAGTAACGCCACAAATCAGGACTGCAAAGCTCTACAGAGAGTTGTGCGCTTGGCTGAGCGCATCTCAGGGTCTGCTCTCCCCTCTCTGCAGGACATCTACCTTAAACGCTGCAAAAGCAGAACTGCAAAAATCCTCAAAGACTCAAATCACCCCGGTAACCATATTTTCCGTTTAATGCCATCTGGCAAGCGCTTCAGGAGCATGATGGCAAAAACCGAGAGACTGAGGAGGAGCTTCTTCCCTCAGGCCATCAGGCTCCTTAACACAAACTCAGTTTCATAAACATTTTGAGCCTCTCTGTGATGGTACCACGAGGCGTCGCTCACTAGAAGATCTCAGACTTCTGGAGGGGATGTAGATTCGTAATAGTGAGTGGAAGTAGGTGGGTGCTGAGCCTGTGGTTTTTCTATATGCAAGCATCAGTGTCTTGAACTGGATGCGAGCTGCAACTGGTAGCCAGTGCAAGGAGACAACGAGAGGTGGAACATGGGCTCTTTTGGGGCTCTTTGAAGACCAGTCGTGCCGTTGCATTCTGAATCATTTGTAGAGGTTTGATTGTGTTTGATGGAAGTCCAGCCAGAAGAGCATTGCAGTAGTCCAGCCTGGAAATGACAAGGGCCTGGACAAGAAGTTGTGCAGCATGCTCTGTCAGAAAGGGCCTGATATTTCTGATGTTGTGTAGTGCAAACCTGCAAGATTGAGCAGTCTTTGCAATGTGCTCTTTGAAGGTCAGCTGGTCATCAAAGATTATACCAAGATTTCTGACCGAAGCTGATGGGGTAATTGTTGATGAACCTAACTGAATCGTGAAGTCATGCTGTATAGTTGGAGTGGCAGGGAAGACAAGAAGCTCAGTCTTTGCCAGGTTGAGCTGTAGGGGATGTTCTTTCATCCATGCCGAGATGTCTGCCAGGCAGCCTGAGATCTGTGCAGCTACCGTTGGATCATCTGGTCGAAATGAGAGATAGAGCTGTGTGTCATCAGCGTAGAAATGGTAGGAGAAGCCATGTGCCTGTATAATGGGACCCAGTGATGTAGTGTATGTGGAGAAGTGGAGGGGTCCAAGAACCGATCCCTGGGGAACCCCAGTGACCAATTAATGTGCTTTGGATACCTCCTCTCCCCAGGCCACCCTAAAAGACCGACCAGTGAGATAGGATTCAAACCAGTGAAGTGGAATCCCAGTGATGTCCAGTGATGAGAGGGTGGACAGGAGGATCTGATGATTGACAGTGTCAAAAGCAGCAGACAGATCCAACAGAATAAGGATGGTTCCTCATTCTGGTTGAATGAAGAACCAGACAAGTCGTTGTTGTCTGGTTCCAACAATGAGTGGTTGAAGACAACTCATTCGAGTGTTTTGGCTATGAATGGAAGAAGAGAGATAGGTCTGTAGTTTTCTATAAGAGAAGTGTTTAATGTAGGTTTTTTGAGCAGTGGGGTTACCCGAGCCTGCTTGAATGCAGTGGGGAAGATGCATGTGAGGAGAGATGTGTTGATAATGTGTGTGAGTGCTGGTAAGTGTGTGGGAGAGATTGCTTGGAGAAGGTGCGAGGGGATTGGGTCTAGACATGTTGTAGGATGGCTGGAGAGGAGAAGTTTGGATACTTCCGCCTCAGTGAGGTGACAGAAGGAGAAGATGGGAGTTTGAGCAGTGGATCTAGTTGTCTGGAGTTCCTGTGTGAGTGGAGGTGAAGACTGACTACTGGTTGTTTTAGATTTGTTTGTAAAAAAAGTTGCAAAGTCATCAGCTGTTATAGAAGTGGTGGGAGGTGGTGAAGGGGGACAGAGGAGAGAATAAAATGTTCTGAAGAGTGCTGTGGATCTTGTTATGGAAATGTGACAATTTTTTTCAGTGTGGACTTCAGCGGAGAAAGATAAAAGCAACGATTGATACATAATCAGGTCCGACGGATCGTTTGATTTTCGCCATTTTCTCTCTGCCGCTCGGAGTCTGGTCCGATGTTCACAAAGAACATCAGATAACCAGGGGTTAGAAGGGCCAGTCTCTAGACAAGAGGTTAAGGTAGAGCATAAAGTGTCAGTAGCTGCATTCACATCCAGAGATGAGAAATGGGTAGGTGAGGGAAGAGAGGGGGATATTACAGAGCAAAGATGGGAGGGAGAAGGGGAGCGTAGGTTTCATCTAAATGTAACCTGTAAAGGGGTTGGTGGCACCCGGGTAGCAAAGTGTTATGTAAATGTAATGAAGAAATGGTCAGAGATACTGTATGTAGTGGTAGTACCAGAATGTTATCTGCAGTACAATTGCCTGTGTAAATTAATTCAAGTTGGTTGCCTGATTTGTGCGTGCTATTAGTGGTAAGGCATTTGAGATCAAATGAAGCTAGAAGTGAATGGAAGTTTGTAGCATAAGGTTTTTCTAGATGAATGTTGAAATTGCCAAAAACTAAGAGTGGAGTGCCATCCTCCATGAAAGAGGACAGCAACCCGTCCAGCTCCTCTAGGAAGGGGGCTAGAATTTGGCCAGGGGGACAGTAAATTACCACAATCTGGAGTTTTATATAAGCTATTACAGTAATCGCATGAGATTCAAATGAGTTGTAATTGCATAGGGGAGAGTGGGTTGAGGATTTCCAATTATTTGAAATGAGCAGACCAGTGCCCCCACTCCGGCCAACTTTACGTGGGGTGTGAGAGAAAGATAAATTGTTAGAGAGGGCAGCTGGGGTTGCTGAGTCTTCTGGACGAATCCAGGTCTCAGTCAAGCCCAAGATGCTGAGTGTGGATTGTAAAGACTAATCAGAAATTAAGTCTGTTTTGTTGACAGCTTACTGACAATTCCAGAGAGCCATGGAGAAAGAAATAAGTGTAGTAGAAGATGTAGAGATAGGGTGTAAGTTAGCAGGATTACGTTGCTGTCTGCGTGTGATGTTAGAGCGTGGTCGAGAGACAAGCGGAATGGTTTTGAAACACATGATAGAGGTGGAAGGATAGAGGATAGCAAAGGAGAGTGTGTGAGGGAAGATAGAAATGATACTTAAGTGTGTTGCTCGGTGTCGTTACTCGGTTGAAGTCAGGCTTCGGCCTCCAGGCGAACGGGGGCGACTCCTCCGCTCCCTCTCGGACGACAGCCACCCCTCCTCGACCCAGGAGCACGGCAGCGAGTCTTCCGTCCCACCTGTTCTTCTTTTGCTCCAGCACCACCGCTTCGGGCAGCCACTGGCGGTCTCCGCTACTTCCTGCTGCCCGATCTCCTCAGCACCGCGATCCCCCTCAGCAGCGAGGGCTCTCTGACAGCGTGTCCCTCCTTCCTCCCGGGTTTCGGCACCAATGTAATGAAGTAGATAGATACGGGAAGAAGGAGGCGGGAACCGGTGAACATTTAAACACATTTAATAATCAAATAAACAAACATAACAGAAAAGCGGCAGCCCCTCACGGACGACTGCCGCAAACAAAACACAAACTAAAACCCAGGCCTGGTCCTCTCTCGTCTTCCACTGTTGTCACTCCTCATTTAACCCTTCCGAAGCTCCTCCGTGGGACTCGAGACCGGTGAGTGGTGCAGGTGTCGTTCATTACCAATTACTCCACCGGCCTCGCTCCGTTCCCACGGCTCTCGGCCCCGCCCCACTCGTCACAATATTATTTAAACTGAACTAAGCTGGACAATGCCATTACTAAATTCAATAATGAAATGCATTCAGCTGATAATTGAGTGTTAAATCCTGTCATTTTACATCATTGACACAATTTGCCTATTTTGATATTGTGCAGTGCTTTGTTACAATTTGTATTGTTAAAAGCGCTATTTAAATAAAGGTGACTTGACTTGACTTGACTTAAACACTTAAATACTCTAAAAGTCATCTAGTTTGAGCGATGAATGGAGCTCAAGAGTAGTTCAGGCAGACTACGGCGTGAATGCAGCATCAGCTGATGCTCAGCTGATCGTAATTTCTCCCACTACAATTAATAAGATATATAAGTTCATCCGTACTCACACTGCCATAGTCTGTTGCACAGAAATGCGCTTAGTCAGCCTTGAGTTCTGTCACACAGACAAACGAGTCAGTTATCAGTTGTGTCACACAAACGCTCGCTTTTAAGACAGCTCACTCAAGATCCGTTGCACAGATACTCACTTAACAGTCTTCTAGTTTGTCACAAACACTCACTCAGGACAGCTTTCAAATATTTTAAAGGATGTTGACTAGAGCTGGGCGGTATGACCAAAAATTTATATCACGGTATTTTTCTAAATTATACCGGTTTCACAGTATATAACGGTATTTTTTTTTTCATGCATGACCGCCGGGTGTTAACCACATTTTGTACTGACTGAGGAAAAACTGCAGTAGATTGACTTAGAATGCCATATTTTAGTGTCATGATGAGTGAATATTGTAGAAAAATTCCACACTAAATACAGGGGTTAAAGCAAAAAAAAATATTTGACTGAAAATATTTCCTCGGCCAAACCCCATTCCACAGCCATACGGCTACAGTCACACACGCAGTTTAAGAGCTGTTTTTCTTCTTGTAATTGGGAGCGCTTGTCCTCCAAATTAAAAACATTTAGGACTGATCAATAAAAAAAAATTCTGATCAAAAAAAATTAGCCTTCCGAATACGAGGTGACATTTGACTTGTACGTACATTTTCAGACGTTTAATGAGGCTCGGAGGTGGCATGAGTGCAATTACATTCATGTGGACATTAATGTTTTACATATAAATTGGCTTTTAGTGATGCACAACGGCTCAGCTGTTACTTTATTTTGAACTATTTTCGTTGATGAAATAGAACAAAATCATGCAGTACTTGTTTATTGATCTTTTGTATTAAATCAATATATCACATTTGCAAACTCCCCTTATAATTATTAAAAGCTGTCTCCTGATCGCGATCTGTGGGCGCACAGAAATTAAGAGCGCGTGAGTGAGCTCAAGACTCAAAAGCACGTGCAAATGTGATGCATTCTGTCGGAACCTGTGGGAATGAGTATAATTATTTTTACTAGCCGCAATCCCGCGCCAAAATTCAAGTTCTGCTCGGTGTTCTCTGCTAAGAACCCGACTGAATGATGCGAGTGGCGTTAATATGTTGTTTGCCGAGGCGGGGATGATTTTTGGTGTTCCGCAGAACAACAGTGCGCTACATGTTTCCTACATGTTTCTTTCCCCTCAGTAATCCCTGATAACGCTTAAATGGAGTGAACTCGGAGCAGTTTTTCCGTGAGCGGGAATGTAAAACCCGGAGTGGATCCAGAGCGGAGTGATTACAGAACGCTTAGAGCGGAGAGAGGAACGTGCTTTAATCCACTCCAGGCTTTGATCACATCCCCCTCAGCAGACTGAATACACCTCGTCTTTCCTTCATTTAAGACCTATTCAAGCTGAAATCAAGAAATTTATAACACTATTTGAGAAATGTAAGCGTATTTACGGTCTTAAAGTTATGAAAAGTGAATTTAAGAAGGCGGGAACCCTGCAATTGACGGGAATCCGTCGCATCGACGGAGAACTTTATTTTGTGAGAGACGCGGGAGCTGATGGCAGCGGATGGTGGATATTTGTGGCGGTCGATGTGGATATTGTGGATGACTTCTTCTCTCTCATCACATTCTACGAGTGCTTCAGTTTCGGAACTTTCACATAGTAACACATACAGCTGTATCCTCACCAAAATGCAATAGTGAAAAGAGACCCCTCTCTAACAGTGTCGCGTTTCAAACGTTATTTAAATGACACCGGTATTGCGGTATTTAAAAAATTCATATCGTAAGAAAAATAAACACCGGTATCCGGTATGAACCGGTATACCGCCCAGCACTAATGTTGACCTTACATATTTTGCTTCATCAGATTCCTATCTTGTTTTGAACACACGATTCTCCGCATCGACTAATCTAAGTAGCGTGGATTTATGTAAAGTAGCTATTTCAAAGACTATAAATACCCAAGACGTGTCACTCATATTGACAGATGACAGAGCCCCCCCCCCTAAGAGCGGCTTCCAGACGCTTACACAAAGCGTACTCCAGGAGGGCGGTGGAGTGGAGGTGGAACCGGGGGAGGGGACGGAGGGCCAGGTCCATGTGGGGCCAATGAGACAGGAGCCCACCAGGGCAGGGCGGACGAGACAGCAGGGACGTGAAGGGACACCGGGTAGACCGCTGTGGCGTGAGGTGACTCTGGCAGGTCAGCGGAGGCGTGAGGTGACTCTGGCAGGTCAGCGGAGGCGTGAGGTGACTCTGGCAGGTCAGCGGAGGCGTGAGGTGACTCTGGCAGGTCAGCGGAGGCGTGAGGTGACTCTGGCAGGTCAGCGGAGGCGTGAGGTGACTCTGGCAGGTCAGCGGAGGCGTGAGGTGACTCTGGCAGGTCAGGCGCCCACCAGGGCGGAGCAGACGAGACAGGCGCCCACCAGGGCGGAGCAGGAACCCATGACAGAGACCTAGAGGAAACTGAGACACAAGAGACAGAGAGAGCACATATAGTCTCAAGGTCCGAGGCAGGGAGTTTAAGCGGCCATGGTAGATCCGGGACCTTGGGCAGCCATGATGGATCAGGGGACTCCATGGGCCATGGCGGGTCCAGGGTCTCTGTGAGGCATCGGAGGCATCGGTGAGCTGGACGGGACCAGCCAAGGCATCGGTGAGCTGGACGGGACCAGCCGAGGCATCGGTGAGCTGGACGGGACCAGCCGAGGCATCGGTGAGCTGGACGGGACCAGCCGAGGCATCGGTGAGCTGGACGGGACCAGCCGAGGCATCGGTGAGCTGGACGGGACCAGCCGAGGCATCGGTGAGCTGGACGGGACCAGCGGAGACGAAGGAGAGCTGGACGGGACCAGCCGAGGCATCGGTGAGCTGGACGGGACCAGCCGAGGCATCGGTGAGCTGGACGGGACCAGCCGAGGCATCGGTGAGCTGGACGGGACCAGCCGAGGCATCGGTGAGCTGGACGGGACCAGCCGAGGCATCGGTGAGCTGGACGGGACCAGCCGAGGCATCGGTGAGCTGGACGGGACCAGCGGAGACGAAGGAGAGCTGGGCTGAACCGGCTGGAGAGCGAACTCTGCGAGCTCCTGGCGCGGAGCGGACTCTGGAGCGGACTCTGCGAGCTCCTGGCGCGGAGCGGCCTCTGGAGCGGACTCTGCGAGCTCCTGGCGCGGAGCGGACTCTGCGAGCTCCTGGCGCGGAGCGGACTCTGCGAGCTCCTGGCGCGGAGCGGACTCTGCGAGCTCCTGGCGCGGAGCGGACTCTGCGAGCTCCTGGCGCGGAGCGGACTCTGCGAGCTCCTGGCGCGGAGCGGACTCTGGAGCGGACTCTGCGAGCTCCTGGGACGGAGCGGCCTCTGGAGCGGACTCTGCGAGCTCCTGGGACGGAGCGGCCTCTGGAGCGGACTCTGCGTGCTCCTCCTCTGAGACACCCACAGTAAGTGAGGAGCCAGCACACAGCAATGCGTAGTCAAAAAAGTCCTTTAAACTACAATTAAATTTCCCGGCAGGTAAGCATGATTTAATAGGCTCATTTACTCCAAAACGAAAAATGACCTTTAACATGGCCTCATCAAAGGGTACCTTGTAGGCTATCTCACAGAATTTAATGATGTACTCCACAATAGATGAACTCCCCTGTCTCAGGTCGAGCAGCTGGTCGAATGGATCCATACCTGGCCAGGGTTCCTTGGAAAAGCTGCTGAATCCTCGTTTGGCGAAGTCTTCTGTAATGACTGGTCTGAGGCGAGTGGATTCACTTGCAGCAAGATGTTTATTGAGCAGAGGCAGAAACAAACGGGCAATGGTCAGCAGGCAAAAACAGGAATATCAGAGGCAGAGCAGAGACGTAAACAATACCAGGCAGGGGTCGAGGTCACAGGCACAGGTTCAGAGTAGGAAAGAGGATAAATAAAAAGCGATACTTCTATCCTTTGCCGGTGTCCCTGCCCGTTGGAGTCGATGGTCTTTACACTCTTCGGTCTTCTCACGAGGAGGGCTTCACACGACGGCTGCTGCGATGGCTGCCGCGGTATATTAACCTTTTTTAAACCCGTCTAACAAATCATTAATTGAATTCAGCTGAATACATTTTCCTGTTTATCACAACAAATGGCCAAGCAAGCACAGACACTGACAAGAGGCGCAATACAGTACGAGACCCAACACGATTGATCAAATATAAATTTTATCGTAGGCTTGGTGATCAGTTTTGGAGAATTTTATGTTTCCCTATTCAAAGAGATAGTAGCTGCACTTGCTTGACCAAGAGGCATTTCAAAGATGGCCGCCGAGTGACATGACTTGTCTTAAAGGGACTTTGGCTATTTATTTAGTGAGTAGCTAAAGCCTATTCGAGTCGCTAAATATCTCTAGATGACATTATATGCCATTTAGCATATTCATTAACTGCATTGGAATCTACCTAGTGTCAGCATTTTATTGCTTACTTCTCTGCTACACTCTGTGCTCACATAATGTATTTAATACAGCCACATTGCATAAACTGTTCATAATTATTTTGCTGTCAGACAGTTTGAAATAGTAACTGAAATTCTCTGTTAAATTCTATTTATAATTCAGATGTTGTCTGAAAAAAATCTCTATATACACATAAGACATTGCTTGTCGCTAGGCACTTGGAAAAGTCGCTAAAGGGTCTGGAAGTCGTTCTCTAGCAATAAGTTGCATAATTGTTTACACCGATGGGCAGTGTTATGGTAACGCATTACAAGTTACGTGAGCTAGATAATCAGATTACCTTTTTCAAGTAACTAGTAAATTAACGGATTACTTTTTAATTCACAATAAATTATCTGAGTTATTTTTTTCAAAAAAGTAATGCCAGTTACTTTGTTTTCCCTTTTATTGACTGACAAGTCTCCTGTCCCCATATTGGGAGAAATCGGAAGTACAGAGGTGTTGGGTGCACTGTGTGAACATGAAGTTACTGTAGTTCTAGACTGAATGTGAATATGCATTAATTTATCCCACCAGTGTGAAAACAGATTTAGTATTCATCAAAATGAATTAAAACAGTAAAATGCAAACTCAGAATATGACGCAAACCTGCAATAATTAAATATGTTAAATAACACAAATGTATCTAATCCCACTTTATTAACCAGTGTCTTTGCTGCTGACCTTTGATGATCCAGTTCAACCATACTAATAAGCAAAACATATTTTAGATAAACTAACAATTGTGCTTCATTGTTTTTTTTATTGCTGAAGAATGTTGAACCTTTTCCTGTGTTCTACTGTACAGATGTGAATTTACATTTCATTCAGCCTGAGGTTTATTTTTACACTTTTTGGTGTGAAAGGGCTTTTACATTAGCTAAAAATAGAACTTATTTTTTTTTTTTTAAATCAACCCTAGCTCATATTTAAAACGTAATGTGAAAGTAACGCAAAAGTAACGACACGCATTACTTTCAATAAAAAGTAACTAAGTAACGTAATTAGTTTCTTTTTTTAGAGAGTAATGCAATATTGTAATGCATTACTTTTAAAAGTAACTTTCCCCAACACTACTGATGTGAGGAAGTGCAGTACACATAAAAACAATAGTGTCCAATAGGTCCCGCCTTCTAAGTTATGAGCCATTTGCTGATGGATTAAGCTGCTTCGGCTGCTGTTGGAGGCTCCAGTTGCTGTAGAGGCAGTCAGTGCTCTGAGAAAACGCAATTTCGGGATTGGTGTGTTTAGAACTTTATGAGTCATTGCCAGATTTCATTGGCGATTTAATGACGATGTTTATTTAGAGACTTGGTGATAACCTTTGATGGAGTGGTGTTTACCTGTTCAAGGATAGAGGAGCTGAGCTGCTTAACCGAGAGGTGTTTCAAGGACTGATTCACGTGAAGTGACTCACTAGAAGGGACTTTGATGTCACAGACATTCCACTGGCTACATGTGACTTCATTTTAACTGTGCTTTAGTATCATTTCAACTTATTAAGAGGGTCCACATTAACACATATATTTAGCCTATTCATTCTTCGCACCATTTCTCTAGGGCCACGGGTTGGTGTAGCTACTTTGGAATTATTCTAAAATCGCTCATTTAACGATAGTGTGATAATGTTATTCATGCTAGCACAACATCATCTTATGTCCCTCTATGCCTACGTTAAGGAGACAATGTTTGCCTAGCTTCAAGCAGCTAAATTTTGTACTTCGTTTTGTTTGGGGGAATATAACTTAATCATTATTTCTTCCTCTCTTAGAGTTATTCAACATTATTTCTGATATACATAAATTTTATAGTTTATCCTCAACAGTTGTCTTATCAGAGATCAGCTTCCTGATCATAATTGAAATACACTATATTCACCAGCTGAGACGAGAGTGACCAAGTGACAATCAGACTGAACGCAGAGGCTGGGAAGTTGAACAGAAAACACCAATCGATGACAGTAGGAGGTACACAAACCTAAGTTCCACTGATGGTTCGAGGACAGCTGATTGAGGAATGCAGTATTTTATCAACCTTGTGAGCATAGTCCTCACTGATAGTCCTCACGGAGGGACATAGGCTGAATCAACAGTGAATAAGGAAGATCAACAGAGACATAGAGACAGTCTTTCCAAGAGATCCGGAAGAATTTGACATCCAACGGGAAGATTTGTATAATGTGGCCATGGATTGAATACTTTGGAACGTCTTGTTGCCAACTGGGCCAACATGTGACCTGATCTGATAGTGGTTTAATTTATGCAGAGTAAGACGCTACTCTGTTTCTACTATATTTCACAATATTACTGTTTTTTTTCTCTGTATTTTGATCAAATAAATACAGCCTCGATGAGCAGAAGAGCATCCATTAAAAAACAATGACATTAATTTATTAGGTTTATGATATAGGCCTAACATAACTGTAATGATGAGTCAACGGAGTGAGGATCCATTTGCAGCTTTAATAAGAGTTAACAATGATCAAACAGAGAAAGATGAGAACGCTCAAAAATGTCAGCCAGGGCAATACAAAGACTTTGCGATGAGTGTGTATGTGTGAGTGTGGCTTAAGTGGTCCCATATATGAGCATCAGGTGAACTAGCTATCAGATTACTTGTACAGGATGATGGGAAATGGAGTTCAGAGAGAGAAGTCAATACTCGTGTGATGGTGACCTCTGGTGACGATCAGGGGGAGCCACAGAGGCTGGATTTGTTACAATAACATAATATAATATCAAAACAAACTGAAGCATTTAAGCTGAGATCTGTAAGCTAAATATATATATATAAAAAAAACTTGAATGTGAATTCTTAAATAGCTATCTAAACATTCCTATGAAGTGTAGTTTGCACAATACACCTGTGTGTGACTGTATCTAAATGTCTCTGAGTTTTGTTACCATTCTGTGCCCATCCTCCGCTTTTCCAGAACTTAATCAAGCCACTCTTATTTAATACATGAGGACGTTTTATTTCACATGTCATTGCGTTTACATTGGCTCTCGATTTGATCTATTTCGTCCACAACCATTGAAGTATTCATAGGTCCAGGCCTGCTGTTAGCTCAGAAAGACTTTCAGCCATTTCCAAAAGCCCCCTTCTGTATAGAAGTGCAACCCGAAACAAGTTTGGCTCAACTTTCCACTCTGAAAAGAAGGAAAAACTAAAAAGTAGTACAAATTTCAACCTGGTAGTCACCATTCACAAGACTTCTGATATGGTCCTATTTAGTTTTTTTTCTAGATATGCTGCAATATAGAGATATTGTTGTTGTTCAGATTGCAGGAAAACATCAACTAAATGACCTTCATTGTCACTGTCCTTTCCTTCTCTACTTTGATCAATTTCCTGTCTATTGTCACTTCTGAAGATTTGCTGTCTGCTGTTGCTGCTTCTCGGGAATCCCTCACTGCTATCTTTACTAAGAAATCCTTGCTGCCGCTTCTGAAGATTTGCTGTCTGCTGCTGCTGCTTATTGAGAATTCCTCACTGCTGTCTCTACAAGGAAAATCCTTGCTGCAAATAATGAGAAAGAACCACATTGTATCGGCATGCAGTGGGCCCTCAAAAGTCTAGGATCGGCTCTGCCCCCTGTCCTTTCAAAGAATAGTAAAACTGTGAATGCGACAAGTATAAAAGCTTCATCCGTTTGGGAATGTGCGCACGCAGTCAGCAGAGACTCGAAAAGTATAAATAAGCCTTTTTCGCATTATAGTCCTTCACGTCCACTGCTATTTCAAAACTCTAGTCATTTGATAATATCTAGAATATCAAAATCAACTGTCGGTGGCAGATCCTTTTCCTATTCTTCCCCTAAACTCTACCAAGCACCATTCGGAAGGCAAACACATGCTGTCAATTTAAAAATGGATTATGTAGCATCTGCATAGGCTCATTGATGGCTGATTACGCTTGGTTTTAGGAGACCCTTTTAGCCTTTGTAAATTTGCATATAAATTACCAACCTGGCCTCACCGTTTACATGTACAGTATAGGAGTGCTAAATTGCCACATTCGGAAGAGGAGTGAATGACCCCCGTGCCAGTGACCAACGGCCTCACCTGACCAGTTGTCTGTCTCCACAATGTCCAATACACATCACACACACACATAAAGCCATTTTCTTTATTTAGGCCACAATTAAGCAGTTATAAATGTATCTGCTATATGCATTTGTTGTATGTATATTCCCATATTATATTAATCTAGTTAAAACCCCTTTTCTTCTATTAGTTAGACTTTAAACGCCTATATGCAAATGTATGAGAGTATCTCTGCTTTAAAATCGTCTAGGGGTTACTTTCTTGGTTTCAAAATTATCTTCTTTTTATTCCTCGAACCAGAGGGGGAAAGAGTACGAAAATATTCTACTCAAGTAAAAGTACCATTTCATTAATTAATTTTTTCTTAAGTACAAGTAAGAGTACCGGTCTGTAATGAAGTAGATAGATACGGGAAGAAGGAGGCGGGAACCGGTGAACATTTAAACACATTTAATAATCAAATAAACAAACATAACAGAAAAGCGGCAGCCCCTCACGGACGACTGCCGCACACAAAACACAAACTAAAATTCCAGGCCTGGTCCTCTCTCGTCTTCCACTGTTGTCACTCCTCATTTAACCCTTCCGAAGCTCCTCCGTGGGACTCGAGACCGGTGAGTGGTGCAGGTGTCGTTCATTACCAATTACGGCTCTCGGCCCCGCCCCACTCGTCACAAATATCTATGCAATCAAGTCGATGATTGTGCTGGAAATGAAGTGTCCCCAACTAAGCAAGCCAGAGGCGACAGCGGCAAGGAACGAAAACTCCATCGGTGACAGAATGGAGAAAAAACCTTGGGAGAAACCAGGCTCAGTCGGGGGGCCAGTTCCCCTCCGGCCAGACGAATCAGTAGTTTGTTCCAACTGCAGCAAAGTCAGAGTGTAAGTGGTCCACTGGTTCCAGGGGTCTTTCCCCGATGGATGTCTAGGTGACGAGGTCCTCACTGGAGATCTGTCTCTGGGGCTCATCTATGTGTCCTAGACTCCACTGACGTTCAGGGCTGTAGGGGCTGTAGAGGTTGTCTCCAGGTGCTGATCCTCCATTTATGGCAGACTTTGGTTAAGTCAGTATAATCGCTGATGGTTGGCTTCCTCTGAGGTCCTCGGAGGGGTTGTCATCGTCTCTTCTCAGGTGTTCGGTCATCTCAATCGTTTAAGGGTTGGATCCATACTGAAGCTTGTGTAATTCCTAGCTACCACGGGATGTTAATCCCGTGGCAGAAACATAGAAACAGTAAGACAATTAGCGTAGCAGTTGTTCCATCCAGGAATAACCCTGGATGAAATTATCAGTATAACCCAAGCTAAAGCATAATAATGTGCATTTGTTCAGATAGACTGGCAGTACAAGATTATGAGATGCATTATATGAATGCTTGGCTAAAGAGATGCGTCTTTAATCTAGATTTAAACAGAGAGAGTGTGTCTGAACCCCGAACGTTATCAGGAAGGCTATTCCAGAGTTTAGGAGCCAGATATGAAAAAGTTCTACCTCCTTTAGTGGACTTTGCTATCCTAGGTACTACCAAGAGTCCAGAGTTTTGCGACCTTAGGGAGCGGGTTGGATTGTAGCGTGATAGAAGATTAGTTAGGTACGCAGGAGCTAAATCATTTAGGGCCTTATAGGCAAGTAATAATATTTTGTAACTGATATGAAACTTAATAGGTAGCCAGTGCAGAGACTGTAAAATTGGGGTAATATGGTCATATTTTCTTGACCTGGTAAGGACTCTAGCCGCAGCATTTTGTACTATCTGTAGCTTGTTTATTGAAGATGCAGGACAACCACCTAGCAGTGCATTACAATAGTCCAGTCTAGAGGTCATGAATGCATGAACTAACTTTTCTGCATCAGAAACACTTAACATGTTCCGTAGCTTGGAAATGTTTCTAAGATGGAAGAATGCTGTTTTTATAACATTGGAAATATGATTTTCAAAAGATAGGTTGCTGTCTAATATAACACCCAGATTTTTAACTGTAGAGGAAGTAACAGTACATCCGTCTAGTTGCAAATTGTAATCCAAGAGATTCTGTGTACTGTTTTTAGGTCCAATAAGTAATATCTCGGTCTTATCTGAATTTAATAGGAGAAAATTACTGGTCATCCAATCTTTTATATTTTTAACACACTCTGTTAGCTTAGATAGTTTAGAAGTTTCATCTGGTTTTGTTAAGATATATAGTTGAGTGTCATCAGCATAACAATGGAAACTAATCCCGTATTTTCTAATAATATTACCAAGGGGCAACATATATAATGAAAATAATAGAGGACCTAGGACAGATCCTTGTGGTACTCCATACTTTACTGGTGATAATTGAGATGACTCCCCGTTTAAATAAACAAAGTGGTAGCGATCGGATAGGTAGGATCTAAACCATCTTAAAGCCTGCCCTTGAATACCTGTATAGTTTTGTAATCGATCTATCAGTATGTCATGATCTATAGTGTCGAACGCAGCACTAAGATCAAGTAAAACTAGCAACGAGATGCAGCCTTTGTCTGACGCAAGAAGCAAGTCATTTGTAATTTTAACAAGTGCAGTTTCTGTGCTATGGCGGGGCCTGAAACCTGACTGAAATTCTTCATAGATATCATTTTTTTTGCAAAAAGGAGCACAGTTGAGCAGACACTACTTTTTCTAATATTTTCGACATAAACGGAAGATTTAAAATGGGCCTGTAATTTGCCAGTTCACAAGGTTTAAAGTTGTGGTGTTGAACTTTAGGGGATTAACACTAGCTAGTGTAAACAGCACCCTCTGGCCGGTGAAAATACGCAGTGAAACTCTTATAACTGTCAGGGCTCTACCCTGGCAGCCTTGTCTGTGTTGTCTATGTTTAATGTTTCTTTGCTTGTCTTGTGCCTGAGCACATGGCTGTGTCTTTGTTTGTGTTGGCCATGTGCCCCCTTTGTCCTGCCTCCTTGTTTCCAGTTACCCTGCCCCCTTGTTTAGTCCTAGTCTAGTCCTCGTTTAACTGATTGTGTCCACCTGATCCTCATGTGCTCTGCTCCTTTATATGGTGCTTCTTTTCCCTCTTGTCTTTTGCTGGTTCGTTTGTGTACATTGAATGCGTTTGCACCTAGCTATTATAATTAGTCTAGTTAGAGCTTTCTATTCAGCCCTTTTGCATCCTATCTAGTTTTCTTGTTATATTTTAGTTTTTATTTGTTCTTGTGTTTAGTCTATAGTCCAGTTCCAGGCTTGGTTTTGTTCTTCATTTTTGTTTGTAGTTCTAGCCATTTACTCCTAGCTTATTCTTTTTGCTATCCATTAGGTTTCATAAGTTCCAGTTTATAATTTCTAGTATTTATTTTATTAGTTTTGTTTTTACTTTTCTGTCTTATTTCTTGTTTTCCCCTAGTCATCGTTTGCAAGTTTTTACTTTTGAACTGTGTCTCTTTTGTCCATCCTGTTGTCTTGTCTTTGTTTGTCTTGTTGGTTCCTGCTCTGTTCCCTTAGTACTCCCTGGTTGCTGATTCTCCTGACCTGACTGACTTTTGGGACTTCAAGTTTTACCATCCCCAGGGCCAAGCTTGGGGCTCCTTGAGCTGCTACCTTGTCCCCGTTTTGCCTCAGAGTCTGGAGCTATCCCCCTTCTCCGACCAGCCTGTTCTCCGGTTGTGTGCCCTGCCCTATTGTGTGGACTGTCTGCCCGCCTCGTCCTTTTGTGTACCCATTGTTATTAATAAATTATATTCCCCCTGTTCATTCTGCATCTGGGTCCTCCCTTGACAAACCCTGACAATAACACTCTGTTGTGTTATTAGTCGCATTCGGGACATTTGCTCGTGTGCGTGCCTGAACCATCTGGAATATTTTTCACAGACGCCATTTTCTTAGACTCGCGAAGCGGAGCATATGAGGACGAAAAACAACAAAATTAAGTGTTTAATCTTACAATATGTGTTTTGTAATATCGTATCATTTTATAGTGATATAATGAGGTATGTGTGCCTACACTTTTTTAAAGCCATTTTCTTCCACTCGCAAGGCGGACCAGACAAGGACATTTATTTTTAAAGGGAAATGCCGGAAGTTAAATGTTTTTATCTCAGTTATCATATGTATTTCACAACATCATATTGACTTATGGCGATATTTGTGAGATGTGCACTCCTAAACTTTTTCTCAGAGAGATACTTTCCTTTACTCATGATGCAGAGAAGACAGGGAACTTGGTTTTATCAAGGAAAACACAGAAAGTAAGTGTTTGACCTCATTTACATTTGTATTTTATTAAATAATATTACTTTATGACAATATTTATATGCTCTGCACATCTAAACGTTTCTCACAGATGCATTTGAATGGCTATGCATTACGCGGAAGTCACTTTTAACAGGGGAAACATAAGTAGTAACGTTAAGTGTCTTACCTGTATTTTATAACATCACATATTGACCAATAGCAATATTTATGTGTTGTGCGCTCCTAAAACTTTCTCAGAGAGACATTTTCTTTAATTCGCGAAGTGGAGCAGACGGGGAAGTTGGTTTTCTCAAGGAAAACACAGAAAGTAAGTATTTTACTTTATTTACGATATGTATTTTATAAAATAATATTACTTAATGGCGATATTTAAATGATGTGTGCACCTAAACTTTTCTCACAGATGCTTGATATGCAGTACAGGCGAAGAGGTCCCTTGGAAACATGGAAACACCAGAAGTGTTGTACATCATTTATAATATGCTTTTTAACCAAATCTGAATGGCAGATTGCCCTGCTGACAGCAGGAGCTCAGGGCCTCATACTGGAGGATGCGTTGGTATAGGGGGCTGGAGATAGTGGCGGGTGGTGAACGACCCAAACCCCTCCTCTGCTGAATCCTCATCTTGGCTGATCCGTTCTGTCACGAGGGATGAGGTCGAGGACTCAAGTGCAGAGGAAATCAGGGTTTTTTAATAACAAAACAAAGAACAAAACCCACCCAAAGGGGAAAAACAGGCATTCAGGCAGTCGCTATCAAAGACACACAAAAGACAACGGATCAGCACAGGACTGCAGACACAAGGAGACTATATAGGGAGACAAACGAGGGTAACGAGGGAGACACAGCTGGAGCCACTGAAACAATGATTAAGTAACAAGATGGGAGGGGACAGACAATCGACATGGGAGCACATGGCACCAACAAACAAGCCATGTGCTCAACACACAGAGACATCTGGTGGCCAGCCTGGGCACACCAGCAGGACCGTGACAGATACTCTTTCACTCTCTTCAAATGACCATGAAGAGGCCGAGAGAGCAGTGCAAAATCAAGTCCCAATGGCCAGCAACAGTTTTAACATAGATGCTGAAAAGGCAAAACGGGTATATATGTTTTTTCCTTATGGTTAATTTATCCATATAATAATTTTCACCATTTTAGAAGTCTTCAAGTGTTCACCTGTATTGTGGTCATGTTTAATCAGATTGTCCAAGATGCACTGGAAAACAAATCTGGTGGTGAGGAAGTGCTTGAAGAATACCAGAAAACTACAACTTTAAAACACTGCACTAGACATCAGCTTGTTAACAATCAGAAGACCATTATCAGTCAAACAGAGGCTGTTGACAGACTTGTGCATTTCCATAAGGTAAAACTAACAATACTGTTGCAAAGTCATTGTGAAAGTTTAATTATAATTTTGATTATAAACCCTAAAATGCAGTGGTTTTCAATCATGGTCCTTGGGACTCACCCGCACATTTTGTCTCTCTGACCTGACACATTTAAGGGATAGTTCACCCAAAAATTTAAATTCTGTCATTGACTCCCCCTCAGATTGTTCCAAACCTCTATACATTTCTTTGTACTGCAAAGGAAGACATTTTGAAGAAAGTCACTGACTTCCATAGTAGGAATAAATAAAAAGTACTGATAGGTAATGGCTGCCCAAAGCGGCCAGTTGACAAACTTTCTTCAAAATATTTGTGTTCAGCAGTACAAATAAATGTATACATGTTTGGAACAACCTGTGGGTAACAACCTTTTCTGTAAATGTACAGAATTTTCATTTTTGGGTGAACTATCCCTTTAGTTTATTTAATGGAGCTCTTACGTAATGAGGTGAAGAGCTCAATCAGGTTTGTTGAATAAGGGAGACATACAACATGCAGAGTGGCGTGTCCACAGGACAGGGATTGAAAATCACTGGCATAATGTGTCTAAATGTTCCTTTTGGACTCTCTAACTGATTGCACATGTTCACTTGCATTATATTGACCTACAGCTCTCGAATGTCCATGTTACAACCCTTTATTTGTGTTCTAATGAAGTCAGTCGCATAGGTTTGGCTGAGGGTTTATCGGCAAATTTAAATAATTCCTTTATTTATTTATTTTAATTGGGGGGGGGGGGGTGATAATTAATTTAATGACATTTTCCTTTCACTGTAATACACAGTGTTTCTTTTTTTAATTATGCATTTATAATTTCACATTGTAATTGCTGGGTTTTTTTATGGTTTATTTAATCATTTTTGTTTATGCTTTTTCTCAGTCTTGCACCAGTATTGATGGCCATCTCAGTAGGAGAGAGGGCCACCAGCCATTCCTACTTGGATCAGGAAGGATTAAGGGCAGGATTGACCACATTTACGTTGTTGTGGACAGAGGTGTCAAGTAACGAAGTAAAAATACTTTGTTACCTTACTTAAGTAGACGTTTTGGGTATCTATACTTTACAGTAGTAATTATTTTTCAGACGACTTTTTACTTCTACTCCTTACATTTTAACGCAATTATCTGTACTTTCTACTCTTTACATTTAAAAATAGCCTCGTTACTCCTATTTCATTTCGGCTTGTCATCGTAAAAAAAAAAAAAACACTATCCAGATAAATTGCGCCATACGGATAGAGTGAATTTGATTGTGGTTGGATGAGAAGTATAAACATATATTGGTTTGTACACCCTATTGGTTTGTTCGCGATCCATTCTCACCTGCACATGACACAAATCACGTCACACTCCAGCAAGGACATAGCCAGTGTTGGGGTCGTTACTCAAAAAAATATTATTTCTTAAAAGTTATTATTTCTCCACTACTGGCTCATTTATTAAACGGGTGCTTTCTCTTCGTCCTCCGCAAATTAAGCTACAGTAGGAAGTTCGGTAGAGAGACGTTTGAATAAATTAGCGTTTGCAATTGACAATGTTGTGATAAGTAGTCTATACAACTTTGTAACTCGCTACCCCCAACACTGGACGTAGCCAAGTACGAAGATGTCTGTGGCAGAGACTCAAGAAGAGAACTCGAGCGATATGTCCCTACCAAGCACCAGCGAGGAGGTTGGTAGCCAGGATGATCAGTCAACACTTATTCATCCCTGGCCGTACCTGGAATAATTTTTCGAAATGGTTGGATGCAAAAACAACTCCTTTCGAATGCGCTGCAAGCTCTGCGCACCCAAATACCACGAGCTAATGGCTTTCAAAAACTCGCCATCTAATTTGAAAAAAGATATTGAGGTAAGTTGCAATTTTGTTATTATCAGTCGATTATTGACCGATTTGAAATTCGACTTTAGCCAAATGTTATATTATTTCTATATGCAATATGTAAGTTAATTGAGCAAAGCTATAGTTTTTGTTATTATCAGTCGATTATTGACAATATTGTAGTGACCTAGTAACGTACTAATAATGGTAAATTTGCTGTTTGCTATGGGTAGGTACTTGCCAAGACATGCCATGGTTTGCTTGCTAGCAGTAGGCTATGATTCAACGTTGCAAACTCGTTTGGTGGGCTTTGTGTGAGATTTGAAATTCGACTTTAAACAACTGTTATCTGAGCTTATATTACTATATGCAATATTTGTAAGTTAATTGTGCAGAGCTATAGTATACAGCTGGTTGATAAAGCATGTACTAACTGAAGGATAGTCATCTTGATCCTTTCTGTGTATGAAAGTGCGCGCATGTGTGGGGCGTGCCTTATGGGTCCTTGTAAAGAGGTAATAGGCCCAACTACCAACTATCAGCCAAATATTGTTTAAATTAATTTAATGCTACTTTTCAATCATGCCAGCAGCTGCTTGTGTTCCTAAAACAGCTTTAAGTGGCAATATTCTAACTTTCTTTTTTTAACTTTAATTTTTTTTATGTTGTGAATTATTTTTTTTTGGTTCTTTTTTTTTTTTTTTTTTTTACACCAGGTATGTGTGTGTGTGTGTGTGTGTGTGTGTAGCTAATTAATTTTTAATATAGTTTTATACAACATAATTGCATAGACCAATCACCAGTGAAACTGCTCCCTAACTTGTAGTCTGACCTTCATTCATGAACTTCAAGCTTGACATTAATACAGCAGAAGTCCTAGATAGTCTGAGCTTGTGGTTTGAGAGAAATAATATGAATCTCAATCTATGCCTGTGCTTTCATTTTCTCCACAGAAGAAACACCCCATTTGTCTAGAGAGGTACACTCAACTTACTTCAGCAGCCCTCAAAAGGAAGTCATCCACTGAAGGTTCTTTTGCCCCACCCTCCAAACAAACCAAGCTGTGGGAGACTCGAATAGCATGGATGTACATCTACATTACAAAAATGAAGTTTGACTTTTTGCACCATTATAATACTTATAGGCAACTAGTCATCATATCTTCTGCTCCATGAAACACATGTTAATGCTTAGTAGTACACATGTATGTTTTAATGTATTTGCATTGTACCATCATTTTCAATGGGCATATATGCGGCTGAAACAGGTAGCCTAGTTCATCCCAAATTTAAATATAACATTATATTGGCCTTTAGAAAAAATATTTTTAAGGAGGTGGGGTAGTGCACAATAGGCCCCTGTGGCGCGGCCTAAGCTTTTGTCCTTAATGGCATTTTTTCCCTTACATTACTTTTATACTTTAAGTAGTTTTGAAACCAGTACTTTTATACTTTTTCTTGAGTAAAAAACTTCAACTTCTACAAAATTCCTTTTAAACCCTAGTATCTATACTTATACCTGAGTAATGAATGTGAATACTTTTGACACCACTGGTTGTGGACAAGTGCCTCATCCCTTGCGTTGGACAAACTTTTCACAGAATTTTTTTCAGAACATCATGCGTTTAAAGTACAGAGATATTGTGAGTTGGGTGAACTTGTAAAAGCCAACCGCTTGAAGTTCTACAGGCCTTTTGATCTGCAGTGTGTATATGGGTCAGATGATGGTTGTGGCGAGGGGGGCGTGGTTCAGCGAAGTCTGCAGCGGGAGAAAGACTCAGGAGACAGCGGTAAGTAAGTGGGTCAAGTGCAAAATGAGGAACACCTGTCTCTGATTGCAGTAATTGGCGTGGAGAGACCAAATAAAGCATCCGTGGAGCGGGGATTCGAGGAGAGAGACGGAGTGAAGACTCGGGCGCATGGTCTGTGAGAGGGAGACAGCCAGAACTAATACAGAGAGTGAACGCTGAGACAACCGAGAGAGTTGATGTATCTAGGACGCGCAGAGTGCGCACCTGTTTAAGTTTATCTGTTTAAATAAAATCACCCGAGTCTTCACGAGCCAACCCTGTCCGCTTCCTTCCTTCTTACGAACTTTGTTACAATGGTAAATATATTGTACCTCATTTAGTGTTGGTGTAATTGTTACATCTGTTAAAAATTAAATTTCAAACTGATACAGCATGTTGGCTTTTTTAATTATGATAAAAAACAGTTAATGCACAGTTATTTTTAGTTAAACACAGATTACACTAAATACACTGTATAACAGCATATTAGTGTGGAAATAAGTCTCTTGGTGTTAAGATATTGACACACCTAATGTAGTTTCAACACTAACTTGTTGTAAATGAGGGGAGGGGAAACACTAGTGGTGTTAACGGTGAACACTTACGGTGTTAACGGTGAACACTTACAGTGTTGTTCTTACTCTATGCAAGTGTAAAAAAAAGTAACACTATTTAAAATGTTAGTTTAACTCTGTTTAGTGTGGACATATATAAACCCCAAAAAAGTGTTAATTTTCTCACTGTGAGTGTTAATTTAACACTTTCAAATTTGCTGTGTAGTAGCTAAGACATTGCACATAAATCACGCATAAATTAGTTTTATTAGATTTGGATACATGTTTAGATACTATAAATGGTTACTTTTTGTCTTTATCTGTTTTTTTGTAAAAGAAAATTGTTGTTGTTGCTTGAAACATTGATTTAAAGTGTCAGTTATTGCATTACTATTTCAGTCAAACCTATAAAACCATTTGTTATCGCAAACTACATATAAAAGCCTGATCAGTGGCATAAAAGTAATCAATGCAGCTATTAATCCTTTGCTACTCATTAACGTGTGGACTTCCCCTTTAAATAACATGTGTATGACGCTGCTTCCAGTAATGGTGCTTTTCCACTGCATGGTACGGTACGGTTCGGCACGGCTCGGTATGGTACGGCTCAGTTCGGGTCGGTTTGCATTTCCACCGCAGTTTAGTACCGCTATAGAGTGGGCGGGATTATTCACGCGTCGTTATAATTGCGCCGCCTCTACTGCCGTGACATCATCGTAAACGCGCCACAAACAAACTCACAACAAAGAAAGGAGACGGAATAGTGTTCTTCA
Organism: Schizopygopsis malacanthus; assembly: GCA_027474115.1. Lineage (NCBI taxonomy): Eukaryota > Metazoa > Chordata > Actinopteri > Cypriniformes > Cyprinidae > Schizopygopsis > Schizopygopsis malacanthus. Next base: position 27,051,130 of record CM049872.1, read on the forward strand.
CTCTCGGCATGTGGATGTTTTTAACAACAATGGAGAGGTCTATGAGAATGCTTGGGATTTACCCCCAGCAGCAGAGACTGTGGTGCAGTGCCATGGGCTGTAGATGAGGAGGGCAGAGATGTTCGTGCAGGTGTGCTGCGTTACTTGATTAGTTAACTATTCATGCAGCGTGTTCTGTAAAGTGAATTATCAATAAACTTTTGAATATTTCAAAATGTACAATGTATCCCTTGTTTTTTTTAATTTATGTGATGGTTTTTATAATCGCGGCATTAATCATTTGTCTTTTTCAAGAGGTTCATTACGTGCTCATACAATGATACATATTTAATATAGTCTGGAGGTACACTTATTCGATCAGATTGTTTTTAATTGAAGCAAAACACAGATACAGAGGTAAAAATATAAACAGAAAACATACTCTGAAAATATAGCAAGTTCAAAAGTAACGTTATACATAAGGCTTTTTCCTTCGGCGTCGTGCCATCAAGCTCTCGCTGGATCTGCTCCTCGGCTATCAACGAGAGGAACGTCTGTACTTCCTCAACAGACAACGACACTGCTATTTTGTGGTTGATGCAAAAATGTGCGTTTGTTTAAACAGAAGTTGCGTCCGATCCTTCGCTGGCTGTGCTGATTTAAATCTAGCGGGTCGGGCTGTAGAGGAGGGTCTCGTGTCGCAAGTTCAGTGACGCAGTAATGACGATTTTCTCCGGCCAATCAGTGATCAGCAGAGTTTACACGTCACGTTTTGGTAACGGTACGGCTCGCATGGAACCTCGACCGAAGTGGTACTAAAAAAGTATCAGGTACCAGGTACAGTACCCAGTGGAAAACCCCCCAAAAGTGAACCGTACCGTGCCGTACCATGCAGTGGAAAAGCGCCATTTGTGCTGTTAGAAGTAGGGGTGGACGATATGGCAAAAATATAATATCACGATTCTTTTATAAATATCACGATTTTATTACGATTCTTTGTCATGTTGGTTTTACTATTTTGTCTGATCAGTGCAGCCAAAATAATTTCCCTATTATAAAGACAAGGCCTTTCAATGTAACAAATATCAAATTAATGGTGGACATTTAGGCCAAAGTGGGCGAAGAAAAATATTTTTAATTATTTTATGTTTGTTATTAAAAAATAAGAACAAAGATACACATTACAAATACACATAATATACAAATAAAACCTGCTTTATTTTCAGGTACAATAGACATATTTAGCACAGGCATTCAATAAATTGAATGAACAAATATAAAGATAAAACACTATATAGATTGATTCCTATTAAAGCAACTGTATATATATATATATATATATATTTATTTTTTTTATTTTATTTTTTTTTTTGTCAAGAGTAGGGAGTTATTTTTCTCTCTCTTTGTGTTTTGTTGTTTTAACATTAAGAATAAAAATGATATCATCTCTCTGTCGATTCTGTCATAGTGTTTTATATATGCCATCATTTACTCAAAGTTAGTTTTACACTTGAATTAATATCTTTCTTCTGCTGAACATAAATGCTATTTTGAAGAAGGTGGGAAACCAAAAGTTCCTGGTCCACAGTGACTTGCATATTATTATTATTATTTACTGAAAAAAGTAATGCCGTTAATAACGCCGTTTATTTATAACGCCGTTATTCCCATCACAGCAGAAATTACATTTTAGGGTGAGCTATCCCTTTAATGAAAGTCGGCTGCACAGTTCGGTCCCTGACGCAGTGATTGACTGAGGGTGGGCGTGGTCAGCTCGGAATGCATTTTCAAAGCCGCACTGAATTTTGCTCAAATCCCACGGCGTCATGATGAAAATGCAATCGGAAGTGTCCTAACTGTTAGTATAAATGCATTTAGGACAAATTATGATTTTGCTACTATTTTTGCTTGGACATTTTACACATATCAAATCAATTTGCGTTATACATTTTGATTTCAATTTCGCTACTTATAAAGCTTTAAAAAGTATGCACTTTACATATTAAGACTACTGTTGGAAATGGCAAATGTAAATAATATAATTTCATTTTCCTTCTGAATCAAACTTTGCACATGTGGAGTAATGGAAAATGTAAATTTAAATACAGAAATACATTGCCATTTTGAATATTGCATTTCCATTTTGCATATTACATTGCAAATTGAAATTTGCTACACATACAGTGGCGGCGCTAGGGAGGGGCTAGCAGGTGCTTCAGCTCCCCCAAGAAAGACCAAAGCACCCCCATAGCACCCCCAAATATTTTTTTTCTGGAAGCAATTTTATACAGCCTATATTGCAATAAATAAATAATTTAAAACAACAAATAAAAAATAAAAAAATTACTCATTACGTATGCGTATCATATATGTGACGTGTTGGGTCACGTGAATTAGCTACGCTGTCGCGCTTTTTATAAAATAAAAAATGGAGCGGTTCCTTCTGCCAAGTAAGCGATCTCGTAATTGTAGTTTAGTTCCTAGTGAAAATGAGGACATAAATGTAAATTTGCCTGATGTTGAGAACGTTTCAGATGTTGATTCTGAAACGGAGGAGTCCGCTGACGCGTTTGCCGCGGATGCTGAGACTGCAGCTAGTACAACTTCAAGTTGATATTTCCACAGTGCTATGGGTGCATTTTGATATTGCCCTTGACTGAAATTCTGAAATGTTGTTCAATGAATGTCAATATGCAAAATATTCAAGAATATTTGATTGAATGCTGAATATTGTGCTTGTTTAATTTAATAAAATAAAATATCTTAAATTGTGATTAATAAAATAATTTAATATAAAAAATTGAGTAGCCAAGTTTTGCTCATATTTATTGATAGTAGACCGATTAATAATGTGTGTGTGTGTGTGTAGATAGATAGATAGATAGATAGATAGATAGATAGATAGATAGATAGATAGATAGATAGATAGATAGATAACAAAAGATTGGCTTTTTACTCCTTAAATAAAACATTAAAACAGGTCTATAATTATACAATGAATTATAGACCTATTATTAACACTGCAGTCATCAATTACAATCAAGGAAATAATAAGCTTTAGCCTATTTTAAGCACCGACTTTAAAAAAACAACCTGTGTTTAACACGAAATAGCTGCGTTTCTTCTCTTTTTTCACTATGTACAGGCCACGAGAAATATTAAGGGAATAAATTAAAACAGCTAGGTATACCGAAGTAGATTCGTCTCTGAGAGAATATGCGGCGTCAAATGCCGAAAGCTTCGTCATTACTCCGTTATTCCGTTTTTACTTTCACTTTCTCTAATTTACTGAGATCAAGACGTTCACCGGCATACCTCTTGCGCAAAATTTTCACGTTGCTGATGTAATATCCATTGGCTCGCCTTCACGGTTTAAAACAGAAATATTTCCAAGTTTGCGACATTAACATATATATATATATATATATATATATATATATATATATACAATTGCGCAGCTCCCCTGGTCAGTGATCTAGCACCCCCTCAGCACCTGCCTTCAAAATTCGCTGGCGCCGCCCCTGTACACATATGCTTCCATAGTCGTCGTGAGTCAAGCGCCTCGAAAAATCGTTTTGGGACTTCAGCTGATTCAGAGTTTCGAAAAGCTTCGTTTCTCTTATCACTGCCGTCAAACGCCATGCATTCAAAAAGTTAGGGATTGGTGTATAAGTGATTGAGTGAGCCATTTCGGGAAGAGCGGTTGGAGCACGTGATCCATATGAACCAGTTTGAGTTTCCCATCTCCTCCCTTAATAAGAAGGTCTCTGGCTGCGCTCAATTCTCTTGTGACGTAACAGCTAGCACACTACGGTGTGCCGTTTGTAACCAAGAGCAGAACGCGCGAAGTGAGAGAATTCGACCAACAGTTCAGGTAATGACGTTCAAATATAACTTTTATTGACCACTTAAACACAGATCTGATGTTTATAAACGTGAAACGTGCATGTTAACGATGTTCCTGTCGCTAAGTAGAGCGTATTTTGAAGGATTTGTAAGTCACGTATAATGCGCTTTTGGGGCCTCTGTGCCACCGTCGTTTTCAGTACTCAAGCGAAAACCCGCCTTTCCTCCGTTTTAATTGGTTAAACGCAAGAATCTAGCCTTTTGACTGGACAACGCCAGCAAAAGAAAGAGTCACGTTAATAGGAAGTAAAAAGTAAACCGTTTAATGTCAGGGAAAGGCATTAACAAAGCCGAAAGAACGATTTTAAGTTTAATATTAATGATTCAAGTTTTCCCATCATCTTCTCGAAACAAACAGCTTCGGCCAGACAAAACACGTAACGGTGTTAGCAGTGAAACTCACTTTTGCTGTTCGATATAACACGCCAGTCTGTATCATTTTTAAATCAATACAGTAGTAGCGATAATAAGTTATAACTGCAGGTTTAGAAACAAGTTTCAGTTGTTATGAATATTTCATTATGAATTACAATGGTTACTTATTAAAAGGCTTATAGATTATTATAAAACAGAATTAACTTTGATTAAAGATAGATTAAAGGAATTGATTAAAATACCGCACTGTACAATATCTAAAAGTTTATTTCACATTTTAAAATATTGCATTTCAAACTTAAATCCCTGTGTTAATTTTCACTTATGATCTAAGTTATTGATCTGCCAATGTCTTATGTGTCATGTGTACTTATTTTCTGAATTTAAAATTATACACAAAAAAAACGAATCTTGAGGTCAAATTTGTGCCTAAAGAATACATAATACTTCGTTTATATTGTTACTATTCATTCGTTCATTCATTCATTCACTCATTCATATATTTATTCGTTCGTTCATTCATTCACTCATTCATATATTTATTCGTTCATTCATTCATTCATTTGTTCATTAATTCGTTCACTTATTCATTCATTCATGCGCGCACACAAAAGACTCTCAAACTGCTCATGAGTACTTAATGATTTGTTAGTGGTCAAATACACAACATTTTCAAAATCCATCTTGGAAAGTATTAACGTAAATGTGATGCAATTATTATTTTTTTTGTTTAATTAAATTTAAAAGAGTTAACAATTCAAAATAAATGTGTAAATTACTTGCATATTAGGGGTGGCAAGGTACGCGTACCGAACCGCACGGTTCACGGGGCAAGTTCCTAATGGAAGTGATCATCCCTATCCCGTTGGAGTGGGGACTTTGGAGTGAACAGGGCACGTCCAAATAGTAATATTATAATAAGATCCCTTTGCCACATCACCAAGGAAGCAAAATCTGACATCTAATTCACGTTTTCTGGGTTGGTAGATGCACCGTGAGCCTGATTATAGCATTTAAACATAAAAAGTAAGGTTTTAATGATATGTCACCTTTAACTGAAATTACAGTAAGAGACATGAGTTCACTGTTAGTCACCATGATGATTTCTTGTCAGATATTGTTTATTTACTGTAATTACAATTAGGGATGTTCGCTACGACTAATTTGACTGTCGTTTAAATGGAAGTTTTGTATCTGACTAATTGACTAGTCTAAAAGCTAGAAACACCCCAAAAATGGCAAAATAAAAAACAAACTGTGCGACGTGCGTTTGTCTATATAACGGTCTACACTTGAAATACTTGCACTGTCAAATCCCTCAATGAATTCTGCTAAAGATAGGCCACGATTATGCAGTATGCTTGCCTCGTGTTATCATTTAATTTTAGGCGATCGTTAAACATAACGTTCAACATAAACCAGTGAACAGCTTATTTATTCAGATCGGTTGGAGCAATGCAGAAATGGAAGATCAATCAATAGACTGACAGAATTCTTAATTTCATTTAACGCTAGCCAAGATATTAAAACACAAGTCTAAAACAATAGGAAAGTTGATCAAGAAATAGCATTAAAAGGGTTTAAAAGTGTACTTCATGTTGGCTATATTGTCTAAAAACAAAACAAAGCTCATTTTACTTACTCAGACCATGCACAGTTCAGTGAATTTAACATGTTAACGTGGTCTGGCGAAAGACGGGACTAGAGGCGATTCTGCACTTGAAAAACAAAATGCGCTCGGCAGGAACTGAAGTCACAGGCAAGCAGACATTTTCAAAAAGAGCCTGGAAATCCCGCACCACCACCGAAGTGGGTCTTCGTTTGGAGGAATAGACAGCGCAGATGGGATTGCTCGCGTTTGTAGTGTATGACATGATTGACATTTGCTGGCTTTGGCTAGCATGATCTAATAATGAACAATACTTCTACAGCATTTATTAATCTTAATGTTAATTTTAGCATGCATTATGCATTATTAAAACCACAAGTTGTGTTTGTTTACAGTATTTAATGCACTGTGAATTAATATGAACTAACAATGAACGGCTGTATTTATTAAATAACATTAACAAAGATTAATAGTGTAATAAATGTATTGTTCATTCATGTTAGGTAATACATTATAACACCTTACTGTAAAAGTGTTACCAATTAATTTATATAAATAGATATATTTTGCACACAAAATGAGATGACAGACAGAGAAACTCTGAATCACTATTTAATTAGCTAATTGAAAAAATAACTGAATAACACATTCTGCCTAACATCTAATTTTGTAAGTCATATGGATAAGAAACTAAATAAATGTAAGTGATAAGATGCTTTGTTTTTTTGAGAGAATTTTTTTCCCAACATATTTCTCTTAAAATACCTCATAGGGTTATTAATCAAAACAGTCCACAGCAAGATCAATCTTTTGCACACCAAACTATCATTTTTATTAATTTACTTCCCCAACTAATACAAATATTTTGTCATTAGCTAGCTCCACACTGGAGAGCTGCTTTATAACAGAAAATCAAGTTGTAATTCTAACTGAAAGAGACAGTAACTAAACTGCTTTATTTAAGGCTATATATTGCATAAAGTACTATATACATTTTTTTTATGTGACCGCTTTACTGAAGTACTGAACTGAAGAGCTCATGCAAACATCACTTTCTCACCATTGTCAGTTTCTGATGTTTGAACTGTTGTTTTGTTTGTTGTTAACGCCGTGCTCTAAAGCGCTGTGTCTCTTCTTCTCTTGAACTCCATCAGAATTACAACCTTGTGCTACAGCGCCACACTGGTCAAACCGCAGTATTGCAGGCTCTTACATTAGGTCATATGAGATCAAACGACTACTCAACAACAGAAATATTTGTCGACAATTTTTATGGTCGATGTTGTCGATAATGTCGACTAATCGTTTCAGCCCTACACCCTAGGTGTCTAAGTTTGAGATTGGTCTGTAACAGTTGGTATTGTTGTATCCATAACTTTCCCCCCATTTATTTGAACTTGTACTCTATGTAAATATCATTATCATTTATTTTCACAGTGTTCTTTTCACAGAAAGGCCTTCTATTGATCCTTTTCATGAAGTTTAGTTAATATTCCTCGTTAACCAGCAGCAACATGGACAATCCAAAACGGAAATTAAGATCTGGAAAGGAGATTTCAAACGACCAAGGTCAACCTAAGAAAAAGTCCAATGATACTGGCACAGAAGAGGTTTCATCTGCACCTAAAAGTGTTAAAGCATCTGACAATTCAGGATGTATAAATATTGTAGAAGTAAGTGAACACGCTGGGAAAGCTACGGTAGAGGACTCATCCAGAACCATACAGTCTAATGAACATGGCTCTCCAGGAACAACTGCTTTGGTTTGTTCAGTTTGCAATTTTGTTGCAAAAACTCAAACTGCCCTGAAAATTCACTCAACAAGGAAACACTCTCATAAAGCAGGTTTACAAAATGACACAGTCTCTGACACAGTTATTGCACTAGGGTTAATTCCATTGCAGATCACACCACAGTTACAAAAAAGTGAAAACCGAACACATCTTGCAGAGTTGCAACTAGACGGTACTTCCGTGTCTCTGTCAGAGGACGACAAACAATCAGATACCTATATGGTTCAAACAGAGAGTGAACATACTCATCAGCTCCTTTTAGATGAGGTTGTTATATCGAAGAAGGTTGTTGATACTTCTGAGGATGGAAGAACCAGTCCCACTCAGATGCTGCTGGAAATAGTTGAGCCCACTTCATGTAGATATCAGGATGGTGAAGACACAAATGAGACCTGTAAAGATGATGATGTGCAAGCAGGCTGCAGTTTTCATTTGAAAAGTAAAGTGAAAAGCAGTAATTGTGCACATAAAGTCATAGATGGACACAGTCTGGACACGCATATTAAGAGGCAAGATAATGAAAATGTCTGTAGCTATTCTTGTGTTACAAAGTGTGATCATCAGAAGCAGTGCATGAGCAATATGCACAACCGAAAGATGTTTGAGAATCGGGATTCATTAAAGACAGAGATGACACCTCAAGAATTAGTTTTCCCACCATTGACACATACGAATGAAGACAAGGCTCAACATCAATGTGACCGGTGCATCTTCACAGCCAACAACTCTGTAATGTTAGCACAGCACATTAAAACACACCATCCAGTGGAACACCGTTTCCACTGCAGGGCCTGCCATTACTACACCACCACCAAAGAGGCCATGGAGGTTCATCTGTCAGAAGAAGTACACCAACAGGTGGCCAAAGAGAAAAAAATTAGCCCTTTATTTAAAGACTGTGTTGAAAAAATCCTTGTGATTCTTTCAGATCAAATGGAGGACGAAGACACCAATGAGAGTGACACTCGTGAGCAGTGCTCTAAAGAAGCTGGGGAGGATCAAGAGACAGAAAATATCCTACCAGAGCCAGCCGAAGCTGTAAGGAAAAGTTTTCTTCACAAACGAAAGCGAGGCAGACCGAAGACATCTAATGTGACTGTTTGTAGTCATTGTGGGCTTGTTGCTTCCAATGCCACCAACCTTAATGTTCATATACGACGCAGGCACAGTCGTTTGTTCAGCTTTGTTTGTAAGCTGTGCAACTATTACTGTGTAACCAAGGGTGACATGGACCGCCACTGTGAAACTAAAAAACACTTCAATAGAGTGCAAGCAGCCGGAAGTGAAGGCAGTGGTGTAGTTCTGCTAGAAGCTGAGCAGCCAAGTCAAGCAAACATAAATGAGGCAGAAATGGGTGACAAGGTATCAATGATTGAGACACCTATTGATGAAGTGGACAAAAATAACTCAAGTGTACCATGTAAGAAAAGCAAGTATGACCTGAGTAATATCTGCTCTCAGTGTGACTTTGTTGCCCACTCAACTTCGTCTCTAGCTCTCCATGTGCGGCGCAAACACACAAAAGACTTTGAGTTTGTTTGTTTAGCATGCAGCTACTACACCGTAACCCGTAGAGAGATGTTTAGACACATGGCGACAGAAAAACACAAGCAGAAACGTGAGTGTTACCTGAAAAAACAGAACCAAAGCTTTAATAATGTTCGGGCAACTGTGACTATAAAGCCCACCGTTGAAGACCCAGAGACAATAACAGGATCAGAAGTGTTCCATGACAGTACTATTTTGACATCTCCAAGCACCACAACTAAAGATGAAGATAATTCAGCAAAGATCGGTGAAGATAATTGTGCAAATGAAGATGAAGCATTACAATCTGCTGAAAATAGTAATTCTGAAGACTCCTCAACTAATCCATCTGAATCAAATGTGTCTGATATGGTGAAAGATGCAATGCTGGAGGATATGAATGAGGAAAATTTGTTTGAAGATGAAATTACTGATATGGGAGATGACAGTCCCTCTTGTGAGAAACATCTTAGAGTGATACAGTTTGATGCATGCATCTATCCCTTAAAAACATTAGCAGAGCACAAGCAGGCATCACATGACGAAGAACAAACTATAGAGGCATTAAACCAGCAGAGCATCAAAAAGCCTAAAACACTGGTTGGACTTGAGACAAAGATTACCAAACCAATTCCACGTATTCGCTGTGAGGACTGTGGTTTTTTGGCGGATGGCTTAAGTGGACTAAATGTTCATATCTCCATGAAGCATCCATCTAAGGAGAAACATTTCCATTGCTTGTTGTGTGGAAAGTCCTTTTACACAGAGAGTAACCTACAGCAGCACTTAAGCAGTGCAGCACATATGCGCAACGAGCATGGAAGCACTGAAAATCTTCCAGAAGGCGGTGCCAGCTTTAAATGTGTCCGATGCAGTGAGCCCTGCCAAACTGAGCAGGAACTGTTTGTGCATATCAAAGAGAAACATGAGGAACTGCTGAGAGAAGTGAACAAATATGTGCTGGAGGACACAGAACAGATCAACCAAGAGCGGCAAGAAAACCAGGGCAATGTGTGCAAGTACTGTGGCAAAGTATGCAAGAGCAGCAACTCCATGGCTTTCCTGGCTCACATTCGCACACACACAGGTATGTCTTCCTATCTTTACCATTACATATTTGTATAAAACATCTTTAGAATTACAGTTTAGAAAGTTCTGTTTGTCAACCTTTAACCGTCAAAATATTTACTAGCAGCATATTACATTTAATTACTTTTGGTAATTATTTGCTTGGTAAATTCTTAGGCCATGTACACACTTGCAGCTACATGTAAAAAAAAATGTTTTACTCTTCTGTGTGATTACTCCTGATTTTATCAGCATAGTGGTACTGAACTGATATGAGGTTGCTCCCATCAGCCCTGTGGTCTAAAGCTAACACATACACTATTGTCCAGAGAGAGCATACGGTTTAATAGTATCAACATAAAGAGGATAAAACTAAATTTGAGAGTTAGTCTTTACACATACTGAGTGATAGTTTATGTAATTCACTCCTGTGACATAGTTGTCACTGTGTGAAAATGTGCATTTAGAAGATATATGCATTCAAAATTGGCAGTTGGTCACTTGTTCATGCATTTAATATTTTTAATGTCAAAAAGTACACTATATAGCATATAGTGAAGGATTCAAAATAAATATGCTTTCCATTTAGCCCAATGTAGTGTGGTTTCACATCAGTGTCATATCAACCTCTGCAGGACACATATAGTGTGGTCCAAAGACAGGATAGCACAATCACTTGTGAAATTATTATTATATATGTATTATATATTATACATTTTGTTATGTTGCTGCCTTATGTTAAACTGCTTTAAAGTACTTTTTCACATCAATCTACACTTCATACACCAAAATGACAAAGCAAAAAAACAGGTTTTTAACATATTTGCCAATTTATTAAAAATAATACAAAAAAAATGTATAACAAAATAAATAACTTAAGTGATTCCATTTGCATAAGTATTCATACCCTTATCCGGGACGGCTGAAACTTAGCTCAGGAGCATTGATATTACATGTAGATGTTACTATACTTCGAGTGAAGTTAACCAGTGACAAATTTAATTGAATGAGTATGATTTGGAAAGGCACACATGGCTTAATAAAAGTAATACAATAATCATAGCAAAACCAAGCCCTGATGTAAAAAAAAAAAATACCTGTAGAGCTCAGAACCAGGATTGCATCAAGCCACACATCTGGGGACGAGTTCAGAAAAACATTCTGCTGCATTGAAGGTTCACAGAATCATGTCGTTTCTTGTTACCCTTAATGAAAGTAGTTTGAAACAACCAGGACTCTTCATAGAGCTGGCCAAACTGAACAATTAATGGAGAAGGGCTTTGGTTAGATTAGTGACCAAGAACCTGATGGTCACTCTAGTTGAACTTCATGACCATAATGGAGAAACCTACAGAAGGGCAAATATCATTCCAACACTCCACCGATCTGGTCTTTAAGGCATTGTGGCAAGGCTCAATCCTGTCCTCAGTGAAGACACATGAAAACACTTAAAATTGCAAAAAACACCTTAAAGGACCCTCAGACTCCGAGAAACTATTATTTGGTCTGATGAACCTCAATTCCAAACAACATGTTTGAAGGAAACCAGGCACTGCTCATCACCTGCAGAGCACCATCCCAAAAGTAAAGTGTGCTAGTAGCAGCCTCATGCTGTGGGGCTGTTTTTCAACAGCAGGGACTGAGGGACTCATCAGAGTAGAAAGCTTAATGCACCAAAATATTGAGATGGCCTTAAAGAAAACCCAGTCCTGAGCATTTAGAACCTAAATTTAGAAGACTGGGCAGAAGTTTCATCTTCCAACAGGACAATGACCCTAAGAACACAGCAAGAGTGGCTTATAGACAACTCTGTGAATGTCCCTGAGTGGCCCAGCCACAGCCTGAGCTTGAACGCAATCAAATGGAAATGTCTGTCAGCCCCCCTTCCAACTTGACAAATGTTGAAAGATGAAGAGGTGAGGAGAATTATGGAAGATAATTGCTAAACACTGATGTGCAAAGCTTTTCGGATCATACCCAAAATATTATTGAGGCTGTAAAGGTGCTTCAAACAAGTGCTGAATTTAGGGTATGAATATTTATGCAATGTACTTATTTTAGTTTTAGATTTTTATTCCTAATAAATGTATACAATTGTGACAATTGTGTTTTTGCTTTGACATTATGGTGTATGGAGTGTATATTGATTTGGAAAAAGGTAATTTAAAGCAGTTTAACATAAGGCAGCAACAAAACAAAACGTGAAAAAATGAATACTTTCGCAAGGCAAAACCTAGTGTATATGTACAGCACTGTGGAGGAGATCAATAATAATTATTATAATATTGAAGAAATACTGTTAGACAGGCTGGGCATTAACAGCACTGAGAAGTATTCCTTTGGCTCAGTGGTAGAGCATTGCGTTAGCAGCGCAAAGGTCGTGGGTTAAATTCCCAGGGAACACACATACTGACAAAGAAATGTATAATCTGAATGCAATGTAAGTCGCTTTGGATAAAAGCGTCTGATAAATGTAAATGTAAGTAGAAGAAATAACACTGATGCCATGCACCACTATTAATTACAAAATAATTTCTGTTTTGATGTCTCAAATTTAAAATATAGTTTTGATTCAAATTGAAGAGGAAAATATAGTGCCTTAAATGTCTCTGCAACTCAACAAAAAAAACTTCAGGGCTTCAATTAATGGAAGGCGTATTCAGTGCTGAAAACTGTCAAGCTGTTTTCTATTAAAGAGCTCCAAACTTTTGCAGCAGACTAATAAAATAAATATCAAAATACATCAATTATTGCCGGGTTTTTTGTTGTTGTTTTTGTCTTCTTTTTTTTCTTCTAACCAGTAACTTTAAAGGAACACTAATTTTCCAACTCCCAAGAGTTAAACAGTTGAGTTTTACTGTTTTTGAAATCCATTCAGCCGATCTCCGGGTCTGGCGGTAGCACTTTTAGTGTAGCTTAGCATAGATCTTTGAATCTGACTAGACCGCTAGCATCTCGTTCAAAAATGACCAAAGAGTCTCAATATTTTTCCTATTTAAAACTTGACTCCTCTGTAGTTACATCGTGTAAAGTTTCTGTTCATTATTCTGTCCCAAACAGTTTTATGACAGAATAATATAAGTAATAATATATTACAGAACAGATACAAGATTTCAGCTCCTTCAGTGCTTGGGCCCCTAATAATCTTCTACTACAGAAGATAAGGGTAACAAAAGTTACGCCACCTTATTTTAAGTTTAATAGGTCCTAGTGTGCTTTTGGTGTCTAACCCTGCAAATTACTCTATATGGATTGGTCAATGATGTGGCGGTGACATTTTTTGTCCGATTGCATTTGTTCAGTTAAAAATTGGTTTAAATGCCTACAAAAGATGTCATAAATATGTGGGGCCTACCGTGTTTGAACTCACTTTAACTTTTCAAAAACATTAGTTATTTGTAATTTTTCTGTTATTCAAAGTGTCAAAATGTCATGTTTTTGACCGTCCGGCCATAGCTTTTTTTTGTAAACATCTTTGAAATTGCCTAAATTTATTCAGATTAATTTTCTGCACTATTTGGCATCGTTTCCAAAGTGTTTTGTAATACTGTATAAAATTGCAAAGCATTTGTATTTATATTTCCGTCATAATATGCAAACAAACTTTGTCCGATGATTTCTATATTATGAAATATCATGTGGTGCGACCATCAATAAACTACCATTTTGGGACTTTTATGTTGAAATCCATTAAAAGATAAGACATTGCTTCGTATACCAATTTGCCAAGGACCCATGGAAGCATCAGGCAGGCTTGTTAGTCTCTTTCAAATTTGAAAAAAAAATGTATTTTTAACGGCTGGTATGGTAGTTACCACATTTGGATATCATGTGGTATGACCTCAAAAAAACAATGAATAAGTTATTTCTGCAATTAATTTTTTTCATTAGAAATTGCATAGTGATATTTTGTGGGAAGCTAGCTTGTTTTATTTAGGTGACCAATTCTGTGCTTGAATAATTTTTGCTTTTATATTCCATTGATGGTTTAAATACATAAAATACTTAATTTTAGTATAATTTTGAATATTATTTTGCAATTTGGTTAATTTCGGACTGTTTATGTTTAATCTTTGTATAATATGATAAAAAAATAATAGTAATAATAATTAAGAGCATGTCATTTTAGTTTGGTAATTACACATTTATTAGTAATTTATTTATTAATAACTATTTTAATCTTTTCTACCAGATTACACTGCCAAGCAAAGTAAAATAAACGCTCACCATTGGCAGCATGTTAATTCTGACCCTGCAGTCTAGCACAAACTTCAGAAGCCATTTTCTACTGGATGATCTTTCACTTTTATGCAACACGTCATGTTCTCACGCATTGAAAAAATATATCACGCAGCAAAGAGGACACTGACAGACAGAACCAGAGCTAGTTACTTTTAGTATGAAACAGAGTGTCAGTATTCAAATGTTGTCCTTTTTTTTTTTATAAAAAAAAAACTAAAACACATACTGTTTTGTGGCTCTTTAACATGTTGTAACCGATTGCTGTAGCGCCTCAGTTCAAGCGGCACATGAACTGATCATCTCTTCATCTTTACTAGTCTTAGCACGAAATAAACATGAAGGAACATCAGAAGGTATCTTGTTTCAACCGTAAGAAGATGTCAATGCACACCATTTTTTCAAGTTCAAGTCCACCGACGTTAATTTACTTAGTTTGTTTTTACAGATTATAATATGTCAGACTGATGGTTAATCAAACTCCTGGCGAAAGGGTCAATTGAGCTGCCAATATCTGGCAAAGTACAGAAATAACTGGGGCTAATAAAATGCCTGCAGTTAATGCCACGTGCTGCACTTTTCAAACATCTCTTTAAATAGAGTTTTAATAAGGTATTTATGTCATTTCGAGTGACCACTCATCATGTGGTGTAACCAATAATAGCAATAACTGTATTAAAATAAAACAATCTTATTTCTATGGTTGAAATACTGACCAAAAAAAGTGTATAGCCTTAATTCACTGAAAGTCGTTTTGGATAAAAGCGTCTGCTAAATGCATAAATGTAATATGAATCACTGCTACAGTATTGTCATGGCGCACACAACGAGGAGGAACACGAGATGAGGAGTAAACTCAAAATAGCAGTCTTTAATATAGACCAAGCAGGGCAGACACACAGGAACACCGGGAGTAACGAGTAGACAAGACGACACTAACTAAAAAGACAGTAACTTAAATACACAGGTTAATTGCAGATAGTGACTAAAACGCAGCTGAATCTAATAACCACACTAAACAAGGACAGGAAAAATAACCATATAAGGACACAGGTAGTGGGAAGCCCATGACACCGGACTGACATAACTCCCCCCTCCCGGAAGGCGCACGGACAGGCTAACAGGACAGGGGCCTCCATGATGGAACAGACAGTTTGGAGGCCATGGCGGAGCTGGGAGCTCAGGAGGCCATGGCGGTGCAGGTGCTCTTCGTAGCCGTGGTGATGTCCCTCGTCCCAGCCACAACAGCTGGAACCCTTCTACCTCCCCCCCCCAAAAAAAATCCTTGGGGCAACTTACTAGGGTGGATTCAGGAACCGCTTCCAGATCCACAAGGGAAGCAGCCGCCTGCCCCAGACGAGTCTCCTTGGACAAGACTGACAAGACTGTATAAATTAAACTAAGGAATGACACTCCTGGCCCTGACTGAGGTACTGGATCCCCGAGAACTGGGGAGTGAAGTGAGCCGCAGCCAGCTGTCGTGATGTCATTGCGGCCGGCAGGCTTGAGGGCGCCACATCTGGCGGTTTAACATCGGAACGGCTGGCAGGCTTGAGTGAGCGGCAGCCCGCGAACTTGGCTGACGAATGGCCAGCGGGCTTGGGATAGCCACAGCCGACGAACTTGACTGGTGAGTGACTGGCAGGCTTAAATGAGCTGCGGCCGGCGGGCTGGAGAGAGCCACGATTGGCGGGCTGACTTCGTAGCGGCCGGCAAACTTGACAGATGAGCGGCCAGCGGTCTCGCGGCGATCCCGACAAACTCCCACGCCAAATATCAGCTGGCTAGGGAAGGATGACGAGCGGCGACTTCCATGCCGCGCGGAAAACACACAAGAACCAAACAAAAAAACAAACAAAACAAAATTGAGGTGAATGGGCGCTGCTTACTTTGTTGGTCTGGTCGTCTGTCACGGTGCACATAACGGGGAGGAACGAGGAACACGAGACATGTAAGGAGAGGAGTAAACTCAAAATAGCACTCTTTAATATAGACTGGGCAGGAACACCGGGAGTAACGAGTAGACCAGACGACACTAACTAAACAGACAGGAACTTAAATACACAGGTTAATTACAGATAATGACTAAAACACAGCTGAAAATAATAATCACACTAAACAAGGGCAGTAAAATAACCATATAAGAACACAATAGGCACAAATTAACGATGCAGGACTGACAAGTATGCTAATGTGAATGGTATTTTTAAAACATTTTTATCAGTTTTATACAATTTGCAGACAAATTAAGTCCGTTAACTACATTTAAGAAGGCAACTATTAAATTATAGAACACAAATCAACTCAAATGAAATGAAAATTATTTTAATTATTATTATTAAAATTATTAACACTCTAATTACTGAGAACATTTAAAAAAATGTTAAGCATGTTAAGGAAATTATTTCATTTTAATATAAATCATGGTTGCACCAAATTACATTTTTTAATGCTACAGCCAATTCATCTAGATGAAAAAAACACTAAAATGACTTATTTTTACATTTTAATATGAATTTGTGTACACAACATTCTTAATGTTTGAACAATTACAGTAGATATAATTTTAAAATTGGCCTGTCGAAAATTGTTATACGTTAATGACCCATATATAAAATAAGAGTAATAATATTTGTGCCTGATTATGTATTAGTTATTTACTGACGTTATTTATTGATGTATATTTCTCTATTGATCATTCTGTCCTCACAAGTTTGTTGGTCTTTTCTTAAAGTTATACTGTATTTAGCTTACAATTTACTTACAAATTCTGAAGAATTTACTCACCCTCATGTCAATAGGATAAAGAAAAATCAATGACTTTTTATTGTTTTGTTTTTTTCTCTCTAAAGGATCTAAACCGTTCATGTGCAAGATCTGTAACTTTGCTACTGCTCAGCTCGGTGATGCCCGCAACCATATTAAGAGACATCTAGGCATGAGGGAGTACAAGTGTCACATCTGTGGGTGAGTTCAAGAGAACATATTTTTATTATTATTACAATTATGTCAGCTGTTTTACTTCAGTCATTCTTAATTTCAGTTCAGACACTTTTTGTTAAGCAATAGCCTAAACCAGGGTTCCTCAATAGGCCACATCCGGCTCGTGAGAGAAACAAATTTGGCCCGCACTAATTTCAAATAAGGTGGCATGAAAACTCTACACTGGACGTGAGCGGCGCAGCACGATGCGACAAAATACAATAGAACCCATTATAATCAGTGATGCTCTCTAATAGGCTACTGGATGTGGCGCGACATGACAACTGTCACGTCCGGTGTAGACACAATCTGAAAGCAAAAACACGGTGAGTGTGAAGAAAAGAAAAGTGAAAACAGGAATGAAACATGGAAAACAGATGATTAAAATGTGAATGGACTGAACTATTTTGAGTGAGTGACTGATATCATCTTTGTTATGGAATATATAAATATATCTTATCCTCACAGCGCGTTAGTTATGCAGTAATTATTCAGAATCAGATTCTAAATCAGAATTATTGCGGTGCAAATTAATTGTACCTTTAATTTAATAATAAAAGCCTAGTAAAAATAAGAATGTAACCGGCCTACATTATTTGGAAATGCCAAATCAGGGCTCTAGACTCATTCTTCCCACTGGTCGCTCTTTTGCGACTAACTTTCTCAGTTGGTCACACGAGCACATAATTGTATTATTATTTATTTTTTACTACAACATGGGATAAATCAGTGCATGCTGATGATCTTGTATCATAGTTTATAGTTATATGGTAACGAAAGTTATTTTTCGTCGTTATTATTTGTGATTTTGAATTTTGTGAATTCCTCTTTTGCTATATTCTAAGCCGGACTTCAGATGCTTTCGCTTTTGAATTTGCAATCTTGTAGTTACATTTTACAAGAAAATATAATTGTCTGTTTTACAATGACAATTTAGCTTATATAATTTATGAACAAAAACGAATAAGATGAGGCATGGTATGCACCACCAACACATGCAGTATTATATAGACTATTCAATTACATAAAGTTTAGCAAACATTGAGAATGAAAAATAAAGAAAAGAAAACCTTAACGTGAGGTAAACAGCAAAGATAAGCTTTTAAAAATGAAAACAAAAAGAAAAGCAAAACTAAACTGGCAGTCGGTGACTGTGCTTGCATTTTTCCCTCAAGAATATCAACATGTTCACCTTCTCTGGTTTTAAGAAACTGACTTTTAGTTTACTTTAGCGTGAAAAACAAATCCTAGGTCCGCTGTAATTTCCTCAATATTTGCATCATTTTTGCCGCGCAGCTGCGCGTACCTTCGTTTAGCGTACCTCGCACCCCCCCATCCCCTAATATTATATTCACACCGAATTACTTTTTTAACATGAACATAAACACAAATATCTATTAAAGCTATTAAAACAGCGAATTATTTTTCTTTTGCTCTTTTTGATTAACATAATTTACATAAGAAATGCATGGATCCGTTATATTGATGTACATTTGATATTTATTTTACTGTTTACGTTCACGTACAACAACCGACTGTGCTTGCGAGGATACTCCTGAATCACGAATCCGAATACAGCCCACCATGCTGAATTTTACAGTCTTATGTGTTGAACATAATAAAAAATGTACTTTCAGTTTTACAATTAGTTTTAGTTTTACATTCATTTAAAAAAATGTACTAAACAAATTTAAGCTAATGTTTTGGTTATGTAAAATAATTTAGTTTTTCATATATTATTTTCAGACATGAGCAGACCTATGTACTCCCGAAATTAATGTTACGCATTTAACGAACACTTACAAGTGCGCACTTTGGCAGAATTCAATTCTAATAGTCATCAGCAGCCATTAGTTCTGTAAAATTAAGCATCAGAATGGACACATTTGTTAAGGGTGAAAACGAAATGTGGAAAATGCCAGCGAAGGAACGCATTCAAACAAGAATAGTCTCAGCATCAGCGGTGAAGAGAGAGCTGGACTTACTTTCGATTTGCCCAGACACCCACTTGAAGATGTTAAGGCAAAAAAGAAACTCCCATAAACTACTACGCAGCAATCATCCTTATTACAGAAATGTGGCAAAACATCTCTGGAGAGAATCTCAGATTATTCAATTAGAAAATTATTTCCATATTTGGATCAACATAGGCTACATTTGTGAATGCACACTTTCTGTAATGTCGCGTGACATGCTTCCGTGCGCGTCTTACAGACTGTAACTTACAATCACAACTTCATTGTGCTGTTACTCATTGGAGCGCCCCACAGGTTGAAAACCCCTGGTCCATGGTATAAACCAGGCTCTTCACCCGAACCGCTCGTATTGAAAGCGTCTCTCTTCACGTGATCAGTGCAATGACTCCTGCTACAATGTGCCGCGGCTCTGCAACGTTGTATGGAGCAGACGCTTTGGAGCAGGCTGCGTTGTTGAGCGCAGTAGCACTAATATTTCACACACTTTTATTTTCCAATCATAATAGGATTAGTCCAATGTTCGATTTGTAATGCTTACCGAACCGAAAGCCTCGTACCGAACGGTTCAATACGAATACGCGTATCGTTACACCCCTAATATGCAGCCTCTACCTACCTCTGTCTCCATCTGCATCCCTCCACCCCAACTCATCACTATAATCTATTTTCATCCCATATTAGGGATAGGGGGAGTTCTCTGGGTTCGGGCTATATTCAAGGCTCGGAGCCCTCCCCCAGGACAGCACGGCAAAATATGTTTACTATTTGCTATCAGATTAGATGTAAGGGACAACTCGTGGATGGGGATTTAAAAAAAAAAATACTGGGTGGATTTTTATTGTTATAGGGTGGTTGTGTACACACCAGAGCTAGGTAGTAAATTATTACGTGTAATCTGGATTACGTAATCAGATTCCAAAATGTAAGTACTTGTAGTTGGAGTAAATTACATTTTAAAATACTCGTAATCAGACTACAGTTACATTTTTATGGATTACATGATTGTTATTCACACAGTAGCAATAAATTATTCATCATTAATTTATTCTCCCTATTTTATCTTTTTCATTAGTGATGCACCGATCATGATTTTTCGTGGCCGATTCCGATACCGATTTTTTTCGAGCAAACTGGCCGATTCCGATACCGATTTTTTTTCCTTTAAGCAACCAACAAGAAATAATGAAAGATTCTAACACAAATAAAGTGGTTATATAGTGAATATAGATTTTATTTAACATGTATAATATTTAATTGTTTAAAAAATATATATATTTAAGAAAAAAGTTGCTCCCCAAATTCATGTCTGTGGTGTTTCAACAATGGATGTCACCCCTTTAAGAAAAGGGAGAATTCTATTTGGACTACTTCCTGTGTGTAACGGTCACTGCAGGTGCTGGTTGATCTGAGGGGTGCATGGGGAGTACATTCTTTCTTATACATTTTGAAGTTAGTTAAATCTCTGACAATTTCATGTGTTGTCATTAGTGTATGTGGTGTTATGTTGATAACTTGCAGATCTGGCATATTTTTAAAAAATATATATATAAATACTAGTGGTGGGCCGTTATCGGCGTTAACGTGCTGCGTTAACGCGAGACTCTTATCGGCGATAAAAAAAATATCGCCGTTAATCTATTCTCAAAGTTGGGTTGGGAGCTGGGTCTATACTACGCAAGCTATGATGACTTTCACCCTGATATTTTAGCGCGGATGTATACCTAGCCGAATTGCACTGTAGGGGGCGAGAACGAGTCTTCGAACTAGAGGCTCGCAGTCCGTGATGGACAGATTGTTAACGGCTGGTCTATGTGGTAATACAATCGGGCATGACATCCAAACGCTCACCTATCATTCATCAACCTCAAATATGGCTTTTCATCTGAAAGATGTATGTAGTAGCAACTTTACATGGCCGCTCAATATGATGTTAACCTAGAGAAATGTGCGCTATTGAAGTGTTTGTGTGGAAGCGCGTTTGTGCAGGACAGGCTCCGGTGCGCTCACTTGCTCTTAAAATCTCCGTCATTTTTGGTCATACAGATAAAAGTAGCCTAATACATCTTTCGAATCTGTAAAGACTCTACGTTTATTTGTGTGCACTCAGAATAACAACGAAACGTTGCGCTTTTAAGCAAACAGGATGCGCTTTAGGTCTCATGTGAACTTGAGAATTCACTCCCGTGTCACCCTCTGCTTCGAACCTGTGTGTATGCCTAACGTTACTGTGAAATTACCACATCAGACGTGACGTGCTAACATGGATGCAGCTATGAAGCCGCCGGGTTTGCTTCAGGGAAAATTTATTTTTAAGAAGCTTCCCAATGGAAACTGTAAACAGTTCATCACGACCTCTTATGTAGGCCTACAGTTCAAAATTCATGTTTAACTGAATAAACAGTTAGTAAACACAAGTACATCTTATTGAACATAGTTTATTTTCATCACCAATTATCATAGTAGAACAGCTTTCTCAAGCAGTTTGTGATGCATTTTGGAAACAGGAGATGCGCCCCTGGTCTAATGCGCCACCTGGCTTGAGAAACCCGTTCTCAAAGACTTACTTTGAGTCATTATTTGGGTAGCACACATATTCTGAATGCCTTCGGCAGAATTCAAATGAGACATTTTAATCTAGATTAATCTAGATTAATTCCAAAATTAATCTAGATTAATCTAGATTAAAAAAATTAATCTATGCCCACCCCTAATAAATACATACTTGTTGATATTTCCAAAATGTCCCCTGATCTTGAAATCATCATGATGGTAGCCTCCATTTTAGAAAAGTCTAAGCTGATTTGTATGTGGTGTTACTGTCTCTGGTGTAAATGTATTTTCTGGTAACACAGAGCCTTTAGTAACTTGCATTATAAGGTCTGTGGTGTTATAATTACGTCTGTGGTGTTACTTCAATATGACATAGACATAAGTGGCTGTGTCACAAGTTTTTGATTAAAATTATTTAAAATTCAAAATGTTCTTAAGCTTTTATTTTAATGGATATAGCATATTAAACAAATTTTAAATGCCTATCAATATATTTTATTAGAAAAAACAAACAAAAATCTTTA
This sequence comes from Schizopygopsis malacanthus, assembly GCA_027474115.1. NCBI lineage: Eukaryota > Metazoa > Chordata > Actinopteri > Cypriniformes > Cyprinidae > Schizopygopsis > Schizopygopsis malacanthus. The sequence goes on from CM049872.1 coordinate 27,073,658, forward strand.
CAAATTCTGCCTCTCATGTTCAACTGGTCAACAGTTGAAGATGGACCAAGATGGTTTTTAAATTGGGTTGAAACTACATAAAACTGGCCTTAAATGAAAACAGTAACCATTTGAAATTAAAGGCAACATTTGCATAGTTACAATCTAAACAACACAACCAACACACATTCAACAGTCCAAACAAAGATGTTACTTAATCAACATTTGTTGTCATTTTTAAAATTGGTGTAAAGAAAAAAGGTATTTACCAGTGAAACTAAATAAAACCAAAGTAGGCTATATAAATAAATTATTCCAAAATGTTAAATCAAATAATGTTTAGTGCAACGAGCAAAAACAAAGATGCTACAGCTCGTGCTTGTTAAATCGAATCAAGTCAATGTAATTTTAAGGTAAAATAAAAATAATAATCTTGTACAGAACTGACGTTTATACGTTTGAACGTTTTATTCTTTACAAAAAGTAGCATTTCAGCTTTGTCATAAGTTGGTCTGTTTCTTTTCTCATCCAACACGTGAGAAGCTGCGCTGAACAACTGTTCACGGTCTATTCTTGTGCAGGGCGTGGACAGATACACTCGCGCAAATTCTAGTGATGGGAAGTTCGGATCATTTTACCGACTCGGACCTTTGAGTCTCGTTTAAGATGAACGAACGACTCGAAAAACCCGAAGACTCGAAACAGGTGAACTAATTCCAGTACAGAACCTTTAGGATGGTGCGCATGCGCGACTGAACGAATCACTCCCCGAAACGACTCGTTCTTCTCGAGTCTCATTAAAGATCCGTTCAAAATGAATGAATCGTTCAAGACCGACCCATCACTAGCAACTTCAGCTAGAGCAGCAAAGGAAAGCGGCTCTTATTTGTGTGCCAGTAATGTTACACCAACGACTGTTCGCTTCATTGTATTTGTTTTTCTGTGTTTGTTGTGCTCCTGCCGAATGTCTTCCACACAAATGACATGTTCGCACTTTCGGAAAAATCGGCCGAAAAAAAGACAAAAACCGGCCGGTTGCCGATCGCGCATTATAAGCAAAAACCGGCCGGTTCCGATCTTTGGCCGGTCAACCGGTGCATCCCTATTTTTCATCTTTTACATTTTCCTTTCTAAAATAGCCTACCAATTAAATACATATTATATATGTGTATATAGTCCAGTTTTGTGGACATTCACACAAAGATCAGTCATTAGTCAGGTGGTGACCGCATTTGACCACTGGATTTACAAAAATCATTTCAGGTTTAAGAGGGGTTTCAACATTGCATCAACTACAGAACACATTCATTTTTATTTGAATTATTACTCTGTAGGTTATTTAACCATGTATTATTAATTATAACTAATTAAAATGCACGTATTCACATTATGTCTTAGTTACATGTAGTGCAGGCATTCCAAAACTTTTTGTCATCAGAATCAATCAGAAAGAGCTTTATTGCCAAGTATGCTTGTGCATACTAGGAATTTGTTTTAGTGTCACAATGGATCTGAGAGGCCATAAAAAAAAAAACATCTAAACCTTATTCACCAAATATATTTGTTTTAAGAACCCCCGGGATTTTAAAAATAAAATATTTAAATAATTATCACATTTGCATGTTCACGGTTTCTTTTATGTTGATTAATGATCACATGGTATGCTGGTAAATAACAAATATTTCATATTTGTTAGTGTTTTATATAAAACAAAGACTATAGAAATACAAAGACGATTCACTCCTATATTTATGAATGGGAGAAACTGCAACACGCAATATGGAGGAATAGTCCCACCTTCTAAATGAAAGAGACAAATTTCCCATAGAAGCCTGACTAGACCAGCCACTGCACATGCGCCGTACAAGCATGTTTTTACTCTTTATGCGCATTGGCTGGTCTAGCCTGAATAATAATCCTTTCAAATACTATTTGAGCATAAGAAATAACATTCACGGGGCAATTCATTTCAGATTTTTGTTTGCTGATTTGACATGTGTAATTTTAATTGTGAGTTCAGCGAGCAGTTTTTGAAATTTCAGGATTCCTCCATTCATTAAGATTGGTCTTGTACGAGCTGCCCGGAAGCGTTGCAAATATGGACGCCAAGTGAAGAGACTTTCCTCGAAAAGGAAGTTTTTTTTTTTTTCAATGATTTATTTTCATTTACATTTTTTATGATTTAATTAATTGTTAGCTTTTCATTAAACTCATAACCCCTCTGCAGTTCCTTTACGAACCCTAGTTTGGGAAACCTTGATGTAATATAATGTTTAATGCACTTCATGTTGTAAATTACAATGAATGGAAGAAGTTTTCTTACTCTTTGCATTTTTTACATCATTATGGTACAAGATAATGCAATTTAAATCAATGTGATAAACGAGTTAAATCAAAAGTAATATAAAAGTTATCTGATTATATTACCTAAAATGTGTAGTGTAACGGATTACCTTACTGGCTACATTTTTTGTCATGTAATCTGGAATCAGTAACGGATTACAATTTGTAAGTAATCTACCCAGCTCTGGTACTGTAAAATAAGTAAATTAGACTATTTTGTTTAAATGAAGGGTTGTAAAAAAATTGTCACATCTCTCTTTTTTAACTCCCAGAGGATGACCTCCTTAAATGCCCTAAACTGTATTGGGGAGTGTTACTCATCTTGTCTCTACAAAATCCCTCACATGTGCTCAAGAGTGTTAAGGTTTGGTGAAATACTTGTAGGTTTTCCACCCTTGAATAATGTATGTAGCTAGGGTTATAGCTGAAAAAATTAGTATATTTTGCTTTGGCTACAATAGTTACTTCTAATGTAGACAACAACTAAGAATTTCACTTCTGCAAAAAAGCTTATTTTAAAAGCTTTGCTTTATAAGTAAAATTGCATACATTTGGTTTATGCTTAAATCATCTAAAATTAAGTACTGTGAATAATACACTTATAGAAAAATCCTTACTATCTTATTATACAAGTTTGCATATTTGTTAAGTGGGTAGCACAGTTGCCTCATAACAATAGGGTCCCCAGTTGAATCAGGAAGCCTTTCTGTGTGGAATCCTGTGTGCTTGTTCTCCCTGTTTCCTCCAGGTATTCTTGTTTTCCCCATAGTCCAAAAACGTTCATATTAGGTGAACTGGGGACTCAAAAATTGCCCACACAAATGTGGCCTTTAAGACTGAATGTTTTTCAGCGCAGTAGCACACAATTCGTCATGCATGAGCACTGCTCCCTGCAGGCACGCTTCTTAGCATTTAAATAAAGTTGTTAAATTTGTCAGTAGCTAGGCCAGATTAAACTGCTCTTGGCCACTTCAGCTTGCAAATGGTTTGTCTTGAATCAGTATTTAAACATGTCTAGGCTTATCGATTATTACATTTTACATTATACGGATTAACCATCATGTTCTGATTGTCTGATCATTTTTTACTGCATGTTTATTCAGAGAAAACAAAACATCCCCAATAAAATATGAAAACAATAATGGACACAAACATGTAGTTTGTCTAAAAATCCATTTACACATGACAAAATGAGTGTAATACAGTGTATTATTGTTTTAAATACTTTGTACACATGTACGTTATTGCTCTCTACAGATATTCACAAGATAATGTGTACATAAATATTACTTTAGTGCGCTGTTGTGAAAGGGTTTTTGTTTTCCACAGACATAATGCGGAGAAATGCAAAATAAAGTAGTAATAATAAAGACTAATTCACATTTGTGAGATATAAAGTTACACAAGCCAGTAACAGAAGGGCTTTTGCTGTTTAATGTGCTTAAAAGATGCTCTTCTCAGAACATAACTTACATGTAATTGTTTTACATTACAAGTTTTACACACTCTGTAAATGTTATTAATAGAAAGTCACGCATTTTCATTTAACAGAACAATTTGGTATAACAGTTGTTTAGCTTTAAAGACACCAATGTGTGCATGTTAAACAGAGCGTAACAAATAAAAGCAAGAATTTAGACTAAATGGTGCATTTTGATCTAATATTTGTTATTTGACTTGGAAATTTACCCAAGGAATGTTATTAAAGAGTGATACATAGAAAAGCTAGAAAATAACAAAACACTGACAAATAACTTCAAGCATCAAGTGACAAAAAAATAGTTTAAACAGAGGCAGAAAACAATAACAAAAAAGGATAGTAATCGGCATAATTTACGCATGTTGCATAGCACTGAGTACCATATTATGGAAATATAAGAAATATTTTCTCAGTAGCTATTTGAGATGCTTTCTGTTTTAAGCATGTTTGGATCGCATGAAACGGTGCTTCTGTTTCCAAAAGCTTGCCACGATTTCTGAAGAATAATTTGGGTAAAGAATAAAAAAATGGGGGCAATTATTCTGGAAATTAGCCAGATTAAATATTTGCTCTCTAATAGGTATTTTATGTAATCATTACTTATTTTTGACAAACACACCAGCTGGCCCTGTGCCTAGACTTTTAACTTCTTTAAATCAAAACAAACTGAAATGTTTCTGTCTTCCATAACCGCTGTCTTACAAGGTAATTGTTTTGGTAGTAAATTGTGCATTAGACAAGAAGATTGTAATAATTTTCTGGTCGTGGTTTTTATCATTTTAAAACATGTTTTAGATTGTATTATTTAGATTGAATTATCAGTGATCAAATGCAAATAACAAACATGTAAAATACTTTTAATAACAGAGCCATGAATATGTTGTTGCATTGTGATGGTACACACACATGATACTTGTATTGTTCATGCTTAATGTGCTCTGCCGCTTGTTGGAATAATTTTTTGAGAGGTTTACAGAGCCACTTAATTCATCGTGAGAGAGGTTCACAGAGCAAATGAAGTCATCAGCTTCAGTACTTGACATGACTAAGAATGCAACATGACTGCCCCCTACTGGCAATGTCTTTCCTTCCCATTTTAACTCCTCTATTTTGTCTTTGGATTTGTTTAAAGTATCATGAGAGTATTGTATCATTAGATCAGTATTGTGTATCTAACAAAATTTTGTCATAAGTGGATGTCATGACACTACCTTTTGGCATGAGATGCCAGGATAAATTCCAGCAATCCCACAAATGATAAATGGATATCCAGATATTTTTTATTCTAGTACCAGACAAGGGCAGTATAAATTGTTTAATCTTTAATTCATTGGCACAGGCAGTACTCAAACTTCTTGCAGTAGTATCACATGTCTGGATGGCAAATATGGAAAATATGTAAGAGGTTCTGTATAGTAAAACTGTGCTTTGTAAGCTCTATGTATGGTTATTTCATAGACGAGAAAGTCTTTCACTGACTTTACTTTACTTTTTAGTCATTTAGCAGACGCTTTTATCCAAAGCGACTTACAAATAAGAAAAATTTACTAAAACTATAAGTTAAAACTCTAGATACTATATATACACATTTAAGAATATTGAGAAATTAAATACAATTACAAATGCATACAACAACATTTTAAAACTAAACATTTAAATGAAAACAACAAATAAAGCTAAAAACATTTCAAAATATTAAAACAACAAAAGGTATGAGTATAAAAATTATTCTAACATGACACTAAGCCAAACACCCATATACATATGTATATATATGTGTGTGTGTGTGTGTATATATATATATATATATATATACATATGTATATGTATATATATACATATATAAATGTGTGTGTTATTTCATTTCCATGTAGTATGTTGAAGTAACGTTACTAAAATAAATACAATTTATTAAAACTAAAACTAAAGAAAATACATATAAAGACATAATAAATTCATACATAATTTATCTAAAATTAAAATAGATAACAAATCAAACAGCAGTAGTTTCTCAGTAATCCTAAAAAAAAAAAAATGCATTTATAACAATTTTTAAATCTTAAAGGTTTGGGTGTGCACAAATGTGTTTATTTATTTACTTGGTGCACGTATTTAAGGATTTCTTTTAATGCTCAAAAAGTGAAATGGCATAGTGCTTACTTTTTCAGTGTTTAGCTTATTTAAGTTGCTTCAGCTACACTCAAATTGCAGCTGAATGTGTTGAAAGGATGACAGCACAGTAATGTGACCACCAGAGTTCATTAAAAGATGTTAACTTTTATTTGACAGGTATTTATCCAGTTCAACATATATTGCAAATGTATAAAATATTAAAACAACAACCACCAAAAAATGCTGTATGAAAGTATGAATCAAACCATATTTTATAGTCAAGATAATCATGAATGAGCACTTAATTGAAAAGTGAAAATCTGTTTGGCCTTATTTTCTCTCTGTTTTATTTTTTTGTTTGAATAAACAATTTCAATTTAAAGGTTGAAATCAAACTTCCTTGTGCCATTGTATGTAGACTAGGCTATTGTACAACGATAATACATTTTACACCCATGTTTAGGTTATCTGCTTAAGGTAGCTTCCACCTCATTCCTTTCAATGTGTGAGATTGGTTATGTTCTTTTAGAATGAAACTAATTTTTATGTTGACTGCAACATCACAACAGCTGTCATGCACTGCTATTCAAGCAAACAAATATATACCTATAAAAAAACGACAGTTAAAATAATTAAGTTATTTTTGTCCTGATTTTATTAATGTCCATACATTTTTCATATTCACAGATGGGCATTTGTGATGAAGAAACATCTCAACACTCATCTGCTGGGAAAGCATGGACTGGGCCAGCCCAAAGAGAGGTTTTGAACAACGCTGAACACATACACTTCTGTATCATATTACTTTGTAACACTTTACACATAAGATTGCATTTGTTAACATTAGTGAATGTGTTACTTAATACTAATTAACAATGAACAACATCTTTAGACAACATTAGAAACCGTATAATAATGCTTATATGATATAGGGGGGTCTCTAAATAGGCTCTAAATGTGATAAGGGGGGATCTAAAGGTTCAGTTTAAATAACTTTTTAATCAAATATGTCACTATATTCACATAAAGCCTACTTATCCATGTGTTTGAAAACTAGGCTACCTCTTCTATTGCTCTCATAGAAACATGGCCACAAATCAATATGTAGTGGCTACTACATTAAAAACAGATGGCCTACTGTTATGAAACCGTACTCTGTTACTAACGTAACCTCGGTTCCCTGAGATACGGGAACGAGTATTATGTCGCTAGACGGTTATGGGGAAAACTCATTTTTCTCTTATGACTGAAGCCTTTACAATCATGCAGTGAAACTGCCCGGCCGTTGGTTTGTGCAGTGAATTAAAAACGAGAAGAGCTGCACGAGCCTATGGTGAAGAAGCAAACCAGAATGGGTGGAGCCATCTGGCTATATAAGTGGGCATTGTGCCCATAGGATCTCAGGTCAAATTTGACTGAAGCGACGAGCTTTGACTAAGCGAATCGTGCAGTATCATGGCATGGCCGGCAGCGCAGTACTCATTCCCGTATCTCAGGGAACCGAGGTTATTAGTAATAAAGTATTTTCCCTTTCGTTACTACACTTGTACTGCATCGCTAGACGCTTATGGGAAACCAATACAATCACGCCAAACAGCGACTGGCATGAACTGGCCTTGAGCAAATAAGGCTCAGAGGGACTAAGTATAAGCAGGGTGAGCCCCGCAGGAGGCAAGATGGCTGAACTCACCGAGGTCAGTCCAGGCTCTGATAATCATTCCAAATACTTCTGTACATCCTCAGCACTTCTGAAAGGGCCAAGAGGGTACAAGGAATATACTCACCCTAATGCCAAGTTCACACTGCACAATTTTAGCATGATTTTTCACTTGCCGACAGGTTTTGATAAATCGCAGACAAATGCATGACATTCGAGGCAAATCGGTGCTCGTTCACGCGAGTGACAATCGCGCAGTGTGAATTCTCAAAGACGCGACCTGAGGGAATCGCTGATCATCTTCTTTGTTAATTATTGTGTGTTCGGGAGGACTTATAGACCATAATATCAGTGTGATATTGCATTATTTCCTTCACTTCTCATGTGTGTTTGGCGGAGCAGACAGAGTTGTCGGCGATTCTTCCTATTGTAAAGTCATGCAGTGTGAAACCTCTTGTCGTCGATCCATCGTGCAATGTGTAAACCGCAGCGACTGAATGCTACCCCAGATAGTCGTGCAGTGTGAACTCGGCATAAGCAGGTGCGTGCTCCTTTAAGCAGATAAGTTCCGAGCCTGTAAGGCCAGAACATCCAAGTTATAGGACCTGGTGAATGTGGATGGCGAGGCCCAGCCGACCGTTACACGATTGTCTGCCATGGACACTCCAAGACGAGACCACGCCCCGAGTGGAATGGGCTCTAACTCCTATGGGGCTTTGCAGGCCCAGGGAGGAGTATGTTAGCGAAATAGTGTCAACTAACCATAGAGTAATTCTCTGCTTTGTGACAGGGAACCCTTTGGTGCGGCCGCTAAATTATACAAAGAGTTGTAATGACCGCCTGAATGGGGCGAAACGCTTGATGTAAATTATCAGTTCCCTGACAGGGCAGAAAAGGTTTAACTCCTGGTCTACCGCTGAAGGAAGAAGCACAGAGAGAGTGATAACTTGTACTCTAAACGGGGTGTAGAGCACTTTAGGAATGTATCCATGCCTTGGCTTTAGGATGACCTTGGAGTCATTAGGCCCAGATTCAAGGCAGGCAGCGCTCGCAGATAGCCCCTGCCAGTCACCTAATCGTTTAACCGATGCTAACGCCAGTAGCAGGGCGGTTTTTATCAATAGGGATTTTAGATTCGCAGACTGTAGTGGCTCGAAGGGAAAGCCCTTGAGGGCTCTCAGGACCGTGGGCAGATCCCACATAGGGACTGTAGGGGCCAGAGGCAGATTGAGCATCCTGGTTCCCCTCAGGAAATTAACAACTAGGTTATTCCTGCCCACAGACTGTCTAGCTATAGCAGCATGGAAAGCTGCTATAGCTGCCACATAGATCTTGAGCATGGAAGGGGAGCTGTCCTTATCCAACAGCTCTTGTAGGAAGGACAATATGACCGATATGTCACAGGAAGTTGACTCTTCGCCGCGGGTTGTGCACCATGCGGGGAAGACCGACCATTTAAGGGCATAGAGACGCCTCGTGGATGGGGCTCTAGCCTGTGATATAGTATTTAGGACACTCTCGTGAAGATCTATTGATTCACATTGAGAGCCCAGAGGTGCAGAGCCCACAACTCGGGTTGGGGATGCCAGATCGTCCTGTTCTCCTGAGAGGTCCTGGCTCAGGGGAATGGACCATGGGGCTGCTGTTAGCAGCTGAGACAGCTCTGAGAACCAAAGCTGGTTCCTCCAGAGCGGGGCCACTAGGAGGACTCTGCGTTTGTGATTCCTGATTCGTCTGATTTCCTGAGGGATAAGAACGATCGAGGGGAAAACCATACAAGAAGAGGTTGGGCCAATCGTGGGCCAATGCATCCTCGCTATTTGAAAAGTAAATTGGGCAGTGAGAGTTGTCTTTTGAGGCGAAGAGGTCGACCTCTGCCTTGCCAAAGATCTCCCAGATTTTCTGAACCATCTGTGGGTGGAGTATCCACTCCTCTGAAGGGACGTTACTGCTCCTTGGTTCAATATGCCAGGCACATGTGCTGCCCTCAATAACCACAGGTTGAGATACGCCCACTCCAAGAGGCTTTTTAACATCTCGAAAAGGAGTTTCGAGGTAAGCCTGCCTTGGCAATTTATATGTTACCACTGTCATGCTGTCTGAGCGGACTAACACGTAGTGTCCCTTCAGGTCCGGTAAGAAAGTCTGAAGGACTCTACATACTGCCGTCATCTTGAGGCAGTTGATGTGTAGCCGACCTTCTGTGTCCGACCAGGAGCCGAAGTCCGGTTTGCCCTTGCACAAAGCTCCCCAACCTGTGTGGGACGAATCCGTTGAAACCACCTCCCTTCTGTAAATAATGCCCATGGTCACACACTGCTTGAACCACTGGGGGTCCTTCCAAGGGGCCAGAGCTGCCACGCAGTCCTGGCTCACCCGGACATGAAAGCGTCCGTGATGCTATACATGGGGCGGAGCTTAAGGTTTCAGCCAGTGCTGAAGGGGTCTCGTGCGGAGCAGGCCCAGCTGAAGCACCGGCGATGCGGAGGCCAAGGAGCTTGGCCTGAAAGACCTGGAGCACGGCCATGGAGTGCAGAGCTGAAGCCACCTGCCCGGCAGAGGAGGAAGGTCGTCCAGGGAGGGCAGATGTTGTCCTACATGGTTCGGAGGCGTGAGCGACCTTCGCTTTCTATCCAATGGCAGTGGGCGGGCAGAGGTGCACTGACTCATCCAAAGAAGGCAGCATTTTTCTTCAGCTCCGACAATTGAGGAGATTGCAGATGAAGCGAACGTGCAAAGGCAAGCCGAGTAGGGAGCATGCCACGAATTCGTGAGCTCGTCATGGGCCTGGTGGCACCCCGGCAGGAACCATTCGTCCAGACGGCTATGAGTGGGCTCCTCCGGCATGGACCACTCCAATGCCAGCTCCTCCACCGCTCTAAAGAGGATGTGGAAAAGCTTAATCCCTGATTTGGCGTCGCTGGGATCCGTAGACAGCAAATGGGTGGGGTTGATGGAAGAGCCCTATATATATATATATATATATATATATACACAGTGCTCAGCGTAAATGAGTACACCCCCTTTGAAAAGTAACATTTTAAACAATATCTCAATGAACACAAAAACCATTTCCAAAATGTTGACAAGACTAAGTTTAATATAACATCTGTTTAACTTATAACATGAAAGTAAGGTTAATAATATAACTTAGATTACACATTTTTCAGTTTTACTCAAATTAGGGTGATGCAAAAATGAGTACACCCCACAACAAAAACTACTAAATGTAGTACTTTGTATGGCCTCCATGATTTTTGACCAAGTCTTCTAGGCATGGAATGAACAAGTTGGCGACATTTTGCCAGATCTATCTTTTTCCATTCTTCAAGAATTACCTCTTTTAGAGATTGGATGCTGGATGGAAAGCGATGCTCAACATGTCTCTTCAGAATTCCCCATAGGTGTTCGATTGGGTTCAGATCAGGAGACATACTTGGCCACTAAATCACTTTCACCCTGTTCTTCTTCAGAAATCCAACAGTGGCCTTAGATGTGTGTTTAGGATCATTGTCATGTTGGAAAAGTGCACGACGACCAAGGGCACGGAGTGATGGTAGCATCTTCTCTTTCAGTATAGAGCAGTACATTTGTGAATTCATGATGCCATCAATGAAATGCAGCTCCCCGACACCAGTAGCACTCATGCAGCCCCACATAAAGACACTGCCACCACCATGTTTCACTGTAGGCCCCATGCATTTTTCTTTGTATTCCTCACCTTTGCGACGCCATACAGTTTTGAAGCCATCAGTTCCAAAAACATTTATCTTGGTCTCATCACTCCAGAGTATAGAGTTCCAGTAGTCTTCATCTTTGTCAGCATGGGCCCTGGCAAAATCTAGGGGCTTTTTTGTGCCTGGGCTTTAGGAGAGGTTTCTTTCGTGGACGGCACCCATGCATGCCATTCCTCTGCAATGTACGCCGTATTGTGTCACGGGAAATAGTCACCCCAGTTTGGCTTTCTACTTCTTTAGATAACTGCAGTGAACTTGCATGTCGATTTTCTTCAACCCTTCTCATCAGAAGACGCTCCTGACGAGGTGTTAACTTCCGTGGACGACCTGGACGTCTCTGTGAGATGGTTGCAGTTCCATCTTTTTTAAATGTTTGTACCACTTTTGCTACAGTATTCTGACTGATAAGTAAAGCTTTGCTGATCTTCTTGTAGCCTTCACCTTTCTTGTGTAAAGAAATTATTTTCTTTCTCAGGTGACATTTCTCTTCCATGTGGTGCCATTGCTGACAGCATGAAATGGGAAGGGGTTTTCTTTAAGTAACACCCTTTTATAGTCAACTGTCACCTGTGTAATGAATAATTAGACTCACCTGTGGTTGAATTCTTGTTAAATTAGACATTTGTAGTCTAAAATTTAGCTTTGCTCCAGAGACTTTCAGTGGGGTGTACTCATTTTTGCATCACCCTAATTTGAGTAAAACTGAAAATTGTGTTCTCTAAGTTATATTATTAACCTTACTTTCATGTTATAAGTTAAACAGATGTTATATAAAACTTAGTCTTGTCAACATTTTGGAAAATGTTTTTGTGTTCATTGAGATATTGTTTAAAATGTTACTTTTCAAAGGGGGTGTACTCATTTACGCTGAGCACTGTACATCTGACGCTGCTAGAGCATCCTCCTCTAGAGCTAGAGCTCATCCTCAATTGCACTGAATGAAAACATGTCGCTCGCATCAGCCGAGGGCATGAAGAACAACATTACATTAAAATTCATCACCAAACACCAATGACTTGTACATTCATTATATGGACAAAAGTACTGGGACACCCCCTTCTCTAGAAGAGAAAAGGCACATCCAAAATGTGGCAACAAATAAATTAATGTACTTAAAAATTGTATTTCCACCTCTGTTGCAACAGGTTTGAAGTGTATGAAATGACTACCCATATGTACAAGTCATTGGTGTTTGGTGATGAATTTTTGGCTCAAGGTTTGCATTTAAAGTCACACCAGAGGTGTTCAGCTGGGATTAGGACTTGGCTTTCTGCAGACCAGTCAAGTTCTTCCACACTGACTGAATCATCATTTCTCTTTGAATCCTTGCCTTATACACAGAGGCACTGTCATGTTAGAATAGAAAAGGCTCCTGTCCAAACTGTTGCTATAAAATTAGAAGCACACAATTCCCTAGAATATCATTATATGCTTAAACATTAAGATTTGTACTCATGGAAATTACTAAAGTAGTCAAACCTTTCATTAGAAGGGGGTGACCCAATACTTTTGGCAATATAGTGTATATAAACAAATAAAGAAAAAGACATGACATCTCAACTTTTACATTTCTATGATTCATTGGTTAATGTGTTCTCTTTTACTAGAAAGTTCGAGTGTGAGGTGTGTGAGCGGAGCTTCAGTGAGAAATGGGCACTCAATAACCACATGAAGCTGCACACAGGCGACAAACCATACAAGTGTGGATGGCCATCATGTCATTATGCTTTCCTTACTCTGTCTGCTATGAAGGACCATCACAGGACACACACAGGTACAAACACATCACTAAATACACTGATTGAAAAAATTTAAATCTAGAAGTGCTTCTGTTGAAACTGGTGTGCAAAGATTACTAGGGTATTTATTAATTTTTTATTCACCGAATAAACCATTGTTCCCAGGTGACTTGTTGAATGTAAGTTTGTTAATATAATGAAGCACTTAATTTAAAGATATCTCTTGGTCACACATTTTCATAGCAGACTCACTGATCTTTTTAACATCCTCTTTAATAGAATCTAAGAATAACTGCATTAATCAATTTGTCATCGTAAGAATACAATTCTTTATAGAATTTTGGGTTACAGTTTATTTTGATAGTGCATTTTACTAACTAAGTAACTGCAACTACATGTCAACTAATTCAAATTAATTTGCAACTACATGTCTACTAACTCTCAGAGTCGATTGTTAAGTTGGTTTAGGGTTAGTAGAATAAGTTGACATACTTGCAAAGTTTCTCATGGTCAGTATGTTTTATGTTGTGGACCTATCAATATAAAGTGTTACAAGATATTAGGGGTACTTGCAAAGTTTCTCATGGTCAGTATCTTTTATGTTGTGGACCTATCAATATAAAGTGTTACAAGATATTAGGGGTGTCTTCGACTAAGGATTTTCATAGTTGAATCGGAATTGTCTAATATTGCCGATAGTCTACTGGTAGTCGAATCATATGTTTCAAACATTTGACGTGGTCGCACTTGTGCAAGTGCATGGTCTGCTGCTCCAAAGCGTCTGCGCGCTGCAGAGCCACAGCACATTGTAGCAGGAGTCAGATTTCACTGATCACGTGGTGAGATGCACTTTCAGTGCGAGCGCTTGCTTCCTGGGTAGAGCCTACACTCACTGCATCAGCACGAGTGCGGAGGATTTGGTTTTCAAATTAAAGTAAAAGACTGCTTCTTAAACCAGAGAAGGTGACACAAATAATACTGATGAAATAGAACGGGTTGAATGTTGAACACTTTCGTTACCATATGGCTATAAACTAGATTAATCAATGCATGCTGATGAACTTTTATCATACTGTTGTATCAAAAAATGTTTTGGAGAAAGTTGCGACTAGTTGGAAGAATGAGTAGAACCCTGAATGAATTGATCAAGAACGCATGCAGCTTGTAAATGAACATGGAAATTAATAATAATAAAGTCGTCTTATTTATTCTTAAAACAGCTAATTAAATTAACAATAATAACAAAATAATATTAATCTCTATAACTTTTGTTTTTTTCAATATCTCCTGAGTTTAATAGGAATTGTGGAACAGTCTTTGTCATTGTTTGTAACTCATTCTTTGTACAACAAATTATTAAAAGAATAACAACCTGAGCAAGCTGCAGAAACAACAAGCGAGCTCAACATGCCCCGTGCTTTGTTCTTGTGATTTGTGCTAAACTTAGATTCTTATTTCTTTAGACATTGTTTGTCGGGTAAGACTCAATATATATGATATAAACGCACTTGTCCAAACGCAACTTGTTGAAAACTGTGTTTGTTGAAACTGATAGGTTGTAACAGCAAATGAGGATGTAATTAATATTATTTGACTATATTCGTTAGGCTACATTTATAATAACAACATTTTTAAAGTGCAAAATAAGAGGCTTTTTCTTCTTCCCGACCGTTCCCGCAAAATATATCTCGTTTCCAGAATCTCATTTAAATTTCTCAATTAAATTTCCTCTACTGAAAGAGCGAGAGATAACAAATAAAAATGTAGTCTGCACAAAATGTATTTTATTGTAGGCCATTTATTTTATTCGTCTTGTCCAGAATTAAATAAGTTTTACATTTTGTTGTCAACCTAATAATGTGTCGCAGAGAGAGAAAAAAATTATAATAAATGTAGGCCAGTTTGTACAAAAATGTAAAAATAGCATGTTTGTTATTTTTATTCGTCTTGTCAAAATACTAAATTAGTTTAACCTTTTGCTGTCAACACGGAAAAGTGTCGCAGAAAAAACAAAGACATCTTTCATTTAAACGTATATGTAAAATATGAACAAAACGGTTGACTTAGACATTGCAAAATTAAATCTCTTTTTCATGAAACCAAACTATTTAACTTGTCAGACTTGCCTGAGATGGGTTTCTTCGCTGTAAACTGACCATTTTGCAGTCGCAGTTGAAGAATCCACACTTAGCTAAGCTTCATCCTTATTCTACTCATTCTATTCTCACTCATTGACAGGGCTCTAGGCAAAACCCTGCCGTGCCGCCCCCACTTCACTCAAATACGATTTTAAAGATGCAAGTGAAAGATTGGATAATTTGTTTTTTAACAACTACATTAAAATAAAAGCAAGCACGGGCATGTGCTATTCGTAGTCAGGGCTTAATCTGAACAAACCCGGTCCGGATCAGCACCTCCGAACTCCAATCATCTCATTTGGCATATCCTCTTCCTCCAGTGAAATACGTTTGTCAGGGTTATTAGGGACCGAGCACCGATGGTGCGAGGACCCTATTGAATCTGCTCCGTCTATTATTAGGGACCGAGCACCGATGGTGCGAGGACCCTATTGTATCTGTGTTGTTTATTATTATTATTAGGGACCGAGCACCGATGGTGCGAGGACCCTATTGAATCTGCTCCGTTTATTAGGGACCGAGCACCGATGGTGCAGAGGACCCTATTGAATCCGTTCCGTTTATTATTATTATTATTATTATTAGGGCCCAAGCCAGAAAGGCGCAGGGCCCTATTGTTTTCGTTAGGAATCTTTATTTATTTATTTATTTATTTTTTTTTGACTATCCGGGCATTTTTGGGGGGCTTAACATGGTCAAAAACTCTTGAAAATGTGCACACACATTGGAACCCGCGGCAGTTAGGACGCCGCTGAGGCTGGGACCCGGGCATGGCACAGAGGCTCTACGGCGCCCCCTGGAACACCATCAGAAAACTTGATGTGTAGCTCACACATACTTGCACGTATTCATACGAAACTCGGTACACATATAGATCTTATCGAGCCAAACAACTTTTGCTCTGCATGTCATGGGCTCCGCCCAACAGGAAGTCGGCTATTCAGGGCTGTTTAAAAAGCACATGCTCTGGAATTTGAAATACTCCTCCCAGGATTTTCAACACACGAGCACCAAACTCGGTGAACGTGATCTCAAGACATTGGGGATGCTAAATTGCGGAGGGATTTTTGATATCTCGAACGGTTTGCCCGTGGCGAGGCGATGAAATTATGGCGAGAATTGAGATACAGGAAGTTGCTAATAAAGTCCACATACATTGTCTGATTTTGATCACATTTCAGTGGTTTGTTCGGTGTATGAAGCCGATCGCATCGATGTGACAATTATGAGGCAAAGTTATAGCGCCACCAACTGGCAGCAGGAAGTGTGTCATTTTCAAAATGCTTTGAATTCACCATCTTGCTTTTATCCAATTTGGTTCAAACTTCATCAGAATACTGTAAAAACACGGCCGATGTGAAACTGTGAAGGGAATATCGATATCTAAAATACTGTTGCCATGGCAACGTGTCAAACCTCAATATTCTTTTTTTGGTGATTTTGAGGCTATCCGGGCATTTTTGGGGGGCTTAACATGGTCAAAAACTCTTGAAAATTTGCACACACATTGGAACCCACGGCCATTAGGACGCCGCAGAGGCTGGGACCCGGGCGTGGCACAGAGGCTCTACGGTGCCCCCTGGAAAACCATCAGAAAACTTGATATGTAGCTCACACATACTTGCACGTATTAATATGAAAATCGGTACACATATAGATCTCATCGAGCCGAACAACTTTTGCACCGCATGTCATGGGCTCCGCCCAACAGGAAGTCGGCTATTCTATTGTTTTCCTTTAGGATTTTTTTTTTTTTTTTTTTTTATCGACTATCCAGGCATTTTTTGGGGGCTTAACATGGTCAAAAACTCTTGAAAATGTGCACACACATTGGAACCCACGGCCATTAGGACACCGCAGAGGCTGGGACCCGGGCGTGGCACAGAGGCTCTACGGCGCCCCCTGGAACACCATCAGAAAACTTGATGAATAGCTCACACATACTTGCACGTATTCATATGAAACTCGGTACACATATAGATCTTATCGAGCCGAACAACTTTTGTTTCACATGTCATGGGCTCCGCCCAACAGGAAGTCGGCTATTCAGGGCTGTTTAAAAAGCACATGCTCTGGAATTTGAAATACTCCTCCCAGGATTTTCAACACATGAGCACCAAACTCGGTGAACGTGATCTCAAGACATTGGCGATGCTAAATTGTGGAGGGATTTTTGATATCTCGAACGGTTTGCTCGTGGCGAGGCGATGAAGTTATGGCGAGAATTGAGATACAGGAAGTGTCTAATAAAGTCCACATACATTGTCTGATTTTGATCACACTTCAGTGGTTTGTTTGGTGTATGAAGCCGATCGCATCGATGTGACAATTATGAGGCAAAGTTATAGCGCCACCAACTGGCAGCAGGAAGTGTGTCATTTTCAAAATGCTTTGAATTCAGCATCTTACTTTTACCCAATTTGCTTCAAACTTCATCAGAATAATGTCAAAAAACGGCCGATGTGAAACTGTCAAGGGAATATTGATATCTTAAATACTGTTGCCATGGCAACGTGTCAAACCTTAATATATCTTCTGGTGATTTTGAGGCACTTAAGATGTTTAGAATTTCATAAAACTCAACACACACATCAGTATTAATTATAGATAGACACTGGCAAAAGCTCATAAACGGGCGTGGAGGAGGCACTCTATAGCGCCACCTTTTGTCAAAACATGGGGGGTTAATTTTAGCTACAGTCACCAAACTCAGTACATATATTGTTCTCATCAAGCCGGACAACTTTCTAATTTACACTCATTAGCTACGACCAACAGGAAGCCGGCTATTTTTATTTTAATGTCAATTTCTGGAATAATCAAGCTGCAAACTAATTCATACTCCTCCAAGAAGAAACAAGTAGTTCACACCAAACTTTGTCAACATGATGCCAAGACACTGAAGATGCTAAATTGCGAACGGCTTGCGGATAGCTTGAACGGTGTTTAAATAGTGGTTTATTAAAGTGAGAGAAAAAACAGATAGCAGAAATATCTTATATCTTTAAAAAAAAAGTTTTCTCCAAAAACTTCAAAACTATTTACATGCAGGAAAAAAGTCATTCTGAGGAAGTATGGTTAGTTTCATGACTTTACAAAACTCTATGGATGAGAGAAAATTAAAAAACTATCAGGCATTTGATCACACTCTTCTCTCTTCTATGACTGTGTGTGTGAGCAGGGCCGGCCCTGTGTGTGTGTGTGTGTGTGTGGTGTGAAGTGAGTGGGTGGGGGGGATCGGGCTGTCTTTTAAGTTTGACAGAGAGAGAGAGAGAGAGAGAGAGAGAGAGAGATCAGCCAGCCTCAGGACACACACACACTCACACACATTCGGCCCACACACATTATAAACACTGAAATAAACACTATTTACTAATTTACTTACCTAATAAATCATAGTACAGTTATTTAAATTTAAGCTATCACTGATAATAGGTAAAAGGAGAAGACTGTAATACTAAGGATGAACACCAGATGACAAGTCACATCAACACCGTATGAGTGGGGGGTTGGACAATGTCTATGGTCTCATATTAAGCCATAAGTGACATGATTTACAGTTCAGATACAGGTTTTAAAAATATATACATATATAATCAGATAGGTGTCTAAATGTCAATCAAAAACTTTTTCAATACACAAATATCAAGGGAGTTTATTTCATTATTTACAGGGTATGTGCTGAATTTTTAAAATCAATTTAAGGCAATTTATGACCCTTTTTAAGAGATAAACACAAGTCACATCAACACCGTATGAGTGGGGGGTTGGACAATGTCTATGGTCTCATATTAAGCCATAAATGACATGATTTACGGTTCAGATACAGGTTTTCACAAAAACAAAAATCTTAAAATGGCATTTCAGCCTTTAAACCATTTTTATGAAAAGGGATAAGTTCAACATAAATTATATTAATTTAAAATGTATAAATATTAGGGTCTTAATTGTTTAGATTTTTAGTAGGCACATTAACTTTTTTCATTCATATTGATTCTCTGGCTCGAGGTGGTGCTTCAGGAGCGGCTTAATATAGTGTATTCCCCGGTAACAGTACACAAAAGCAGCACCGTCCTCGCTCATAAGCGCTGTTTTATCAGGCATTATAGACAAGATTAAATGAAAATGCCAACGACACATTTCTGAGGACAGTCGGTTCCCTTCAGAGATACATAAACATCCGCGCTGCGTTTTGACTTTAAAACGTGCAGCGCTCATATTTATTCAATGACATCATTACCTTTTGAAGTTTAATCAGCCCTTTCACGATTGAAACTGAAAGACCTCTTGAAATTATAAATGAAGACTTTTCTTAAACCATTTAACGTATTTACAACATTTTACGGCCTTAAATTTGATACAACTAAATTGAGGAGTTTATAAGGACCTGCGGGAACCCTGTATTTAAGGTAGCCCATCGGGCAGGACAGTGATACATATTGGTAGCCCGACTGGTAAACACAATAGCCCCGGGATGACGTGCTAGCGATTTTGCTAGAATTGCTGAATTTGCTGGAATTGAGAACCGCTGCTGTAACTATAGTTCAATAATATTGTTTTAAACATTAGTTAATTCAAAACTAACAGACTAAGTACTAACAGCATATTTTTACTGTATTTGTGTAAGTATTTTTTATTTTAGGTCATGGTATAGTAACAAATGTACATTAACACATTTTTATTTATAATGTAGTAGTCAATTTTGAACATAATATTAACTAAGATTAATAAATGCTATAAAAACTATTGTTCATTTTAACTTATATAATGTTAAAAGCTAAAACCTTATTGAAAACGGTTTGTTACAAAAGTTGAATATATTGTTCTCTGTGTGTGTGTGTGTGTGTGTGAGAGAGAGAGAGGGAAGAGAGTGACTAATATTAATAAATGTTGTATAATTATTGTTCATGTTAATTAATATAGTTAATGCTAATAACTGAAACCTTATTGAAAGTATAATGTTAAAAGCTAAAAACCTTATTAAAAAGTTTTCTATATTGTTATTTTGTGTGTGTGTGTGAGAGAGAGAGAGAGAGAGAGAGAGGATAGATGGAGACTAACAGTAATAAATGCTGTATAATTATTGTTCATGTTAATTAATATAGTTAATGCTAATACTGAAACCTTATTGAAAGTATAATGTTAAAAGCTAAAAACCTTATTAAAAAGTTTTCTATATTGTTATTTTGTGTGTGTGTGTGAGAGAGAGAGAGAGAGAGAGAGAGGATAGATGGAGACTAACAGTAATAAATGCTGTATAATTATTGTTCATGTTAATTAATATAGTTAATGCTAATACCTGAAACCTTATTAAAAGGATTACCAAAGTTTTATATTTTGTTGTGTGTGTGTCCTGATGGCTCGGATTAACCCTTTCATTGCTGTATCCCTTAAATCCAAACTGCTAGAGGGTTACTGTAATGCATGTGCCCGTTGGCCACAGTTTTCCTGATGCCACCGCGGTGGCGTTTGCACTCGGCTTGGGCCCGCCATCGCTGCTTTCAGCTATATTTAGGGACCGAGCACCGATGGTGCGAGGACCCTATTGAATCTGCTCCGTTTATTCTTCTTCTTCTTCTCCAAACTTAATCGCATTTTAGAGGGCCTAAACATGCTCGAAAAGTCAGAAAACTTTGCACACGCGTCAGACCTGGATAAAAATTTACGTCTGATATGGGTTTCAGAAGTAGGTGTGGCAAAATGGCTCGACAGCGCCACATATAAATATTCAGCGGAGTGCGCCTCGAGCTACGTTTCACGTACATGTACGAAAATCGGTACACTTGTGTAACTTAACAATACCTACAAAAAAGTCTCCAGGTACGAAATCAGAAACCCGACAGGAAGTCGGCTATTTAGAATTTTCTCGTCAAATTTTGTGTCATTTTTGCCATTTTCAGGTGTCATACTTTAACGAACTCCTCCCAGAGATTTATTCAGATGAACACCAAAATTGGTCATTGTAATCTAAAGCCCTTTGTGACGTTAAATTGCGAAGATCTAGAGTTTTCATCAGAGGGCGCGTCCGTGGCGTCCTGTCAAATTTTGATATTTCGCCATGAAACAGGAAGTTGTTATATCTCAGGCATGCTATGTCCGATCTACACCAAATTTCACACGTTTGATAAGAATCCTGACCTGAAGAGAGCTAAGTGACCATATTCAGTTATAGTCATAGCGCCACCTGCTGGCAACAGGAAGTGACATGTTTTACTCTGTAACTAACTCCTCCTAGAGATTTAATGACATAAACATAATATTTAGGTCAGTCTAACCTAAAGGCCTTTGTGATGTTAAATTGCGAAGATCTAGAGTTCTCTTTCATAGGTAACTCTACGCTGCGTAGCTTTACGCTTCGGGAACGCCCACTGCGGACCGAGTCTGAACCCATATAGAATCACGCCAATTCATTGGCTGATGGCGCGACGCCGTCTCTGACGCAATGACGTCGTCAGGTCATACTGGCGAACGCGCCATCCACTCCTCAGATTTCTCTGCCTTCACGAAGCGGTCAAATTACCCTTCGTTGTTGCGATTTCTGACCCAACTTACCTTTTGCAATCACCATCTGCACTTCGGCGACTGCCTCAGTGGAACTTCGTTCTCCTCGCGGTGAAGTGCCATGGAATATCGCCGTTGACAACCGCCGTGTGCGCGATTCATCGCTCGCTATGACCCGCACAGATAAGTAAAACTATATGTTTCGGGTTCACGCATGCGGTTTATGGGATTTGAATGTAATTTGTGAGAATCTCCGTCTCATAACCCTCCGCTCTCGGCTTGAGGTGTGTGAAAAGGAGTCATCTATTTTCTTCCCCATCGCGCTCCGGAGGCCTCCGCGGCTTCTCGTGAATCCGCGACCTGGGTTTTGGATGTTTAGCTCGAGGAGACGGAGAGTGAGCAGACAG
This sequence comes from Schizopygopsis malacanthus, assembly GCA_027474115.1. Taxonomy (NCBI): domain Eukaryota; kingdom Metazoa; phylum Chordata; class Actinopteri; order Cypriniformes; family Cyprinidae; genus Schizopygopsis; species Schizopygopsis malacanthus. The sequence goes on from CM049872.1 coordinate 27,095,751, forward strand.
GCCTCGCCTTTTCTCTCCCTCCCTCACCAGAGCATGTGCGCGCGAATTCACCGGTCGAATTCACGCAAGATTATCTGTTTCCTAGCCCGAGGGCACGTTATACTGTTTCCTTCGGGATGGATTATGTTCTGCTAACTGCGGCCTCCGACTCCGAGGATTTCGGGCCTAGTTTAGCAGATGCGCTACCGCTTAGCGGTCAGGAGGCGCGGCCTTCACCGGCCTATTCTGAGCTCGTGGACATGCTTTCGCGCGCCGCTGAGAAGCTCTCGCATGGATTGGACGATGAGCCCCGCGACTCTTGCTCTTCGAAACTCGACGAGCGGTGTCTTAGCGGTGTAAATTCCAAAATGAGCGGAGGAAGCTGCTGTGTTTCGGTCATCTGCATCAAGAGATTTCCAGATCCTGGAAACAGCCTTTTTCTTCCCGCCTTACTAACGCGGCGGCCGCTGACTTCATCAACCTCGTGGTTTCGGTGGAGCAGGGCTATACCGCCATGCCGTGTGCGCGATTCATCGCTCGCTATGACCCGCACAGATAAGTAAATTATATGTTTGGGGTTTACGCATGCGGTTTTTGTGATTTAAATGTAATTTTGTGAGAATCTCCATCTCATAACCCTCCGCTTTCGGCTTGAGGTGTGTGAAAAGGAGTCATCCATTTTCTTTCCCCGCCGCGCACCGGAGGCCTCCGCGGCTTCGCATGAATCCGCGGCCTCACGTGATTCCGCGACCTGGGGTTCGGATGTTTAGCTCGAGGAGAAGGAGAGTGAGCAGACAGGCCTCGCCTTTCTCTCCCTCCCTCACCAGAGCATGTGCGCGCGAATTCACCGGTTGAATTCACGCAGGATTATCTGTTTCTGGCCATCCTTCAGGCCTGCCGGGCGGACGTCCTCAAGGAAATCCGAGGTGACTGGTCTGACTCCGGAGGCTGTAAAGGAGCTGCACAGAGCCACTGACTTAGCTCTCAGAGCCACTAAGCACACCGCGCCGTGGGGCGCCTTATGGCGGGTTCGGCCGCAGAGCGCCATTTGTGGCTAAACCTCAGAGGAGAGCCGTTACACCGCTACGGGGCGAGGTCAGACCGCAAAAGCGTTTCTGCCCGCTTCAAACGTGCTCTCCTTACTCAAAACCGTCACAGCCACCCCTAGGGGCTTGGCGTGCGGGACGAGTTCATCCCCATTTATTCTCGGTCTGGCAGTTGGGGGACGCGTTGTCTTTCCCCCGCTACAGTCCGGCCTTTCGCCGCCGGCGGGCCGCGTGTTTGGCGACACAGTCGATTCTCCCCTGCAGCGTTCGGACCTGCAGGGGTTTCACCACTACGGGACGAGGTCAGACCGCAAAAGCGTTTCTGCCCGCTTCAAATGTGCTCTCCTCGCTCAAAACCGTCACAGCCACCCCTAGGGGCTTGGCGTGCGGGTCGAGTTCATCCTCATTTATTCTCGGTCTGGCAGTTGGGGGACGCATTGTCTTTCCCCTGCTACAGTCTGTCCTTTCGCCGCCGGCGGGTCGTGTGTGTGGGGACACAGTCGATTCTCCCCTGCAGCATTCGGACCCCGTGTTGGCCACCTGTCAGTCCAGCACTTCACACTCCATCAACCCGGACAAGGACGCCAAGGGCTCTCCTTCGTGGCGGAGGGTGCCGCTGCTCACGATTCGGTCCGGCTACACATTTCAGTTTGGGGAATATCCCCCCCGCCTCGACGGGGTTTCAACTGAAGATAGTAAACAGCGCCTCCAAGGCTTCTGTTCTACAGCTGTAGCTTTCCTCCCTCCTACAGAAAGGAGCGATAGAGGAAATACCGCAGTCGGACATTGAACGAGGGTTCTTCGGCCGAAGGGGTACGGCGGCCTGAGACCCATTCTGGATCTACGGCGTTTGAATTTTTCCCTCTACAAAGGGAAGTTCAAGATGCTGACGATGAGAACCATCATGTCTCAGGTCCAGGAGGGAGACTGGTTTGTCACCATCGACCTGAAGGATGCGTATTTTCACATCCAGGTCGTTCTAAGACACAGGAGATTCCTTCGGTTCGCCTTTGGAGGGAAGGCTTACCAATACAAGGTCCTGCCCTTCGGCCTGGCTTTGGTTCCGAGGACATTTACCAAATGCATGGATGCTGCACTGGCCCCTTTGAGGCTCCAGGGCATTCGTGTACTGAACTATCTGGACGACTGGCTCATTCTGGCTCACTCCAGGGAGCTAGTGAGTCGTCACAGGGATATCGTTCTCGGCCACATCCATTCTCTTGGCCTCAGGATGAACGCCAAGAAGAGTGTGCTCCTCCCATCTCAACGAACTGTGTTTCTAGGAGTTCGTTTGGATTCCGTTCAGATGCAGGCCCGTTTGGCTCCTGCCCGGATACCAGTTCTTACAGCATGTCTGGCCCGCTTCAAGCTAGGCCATCATGTCTCTGTAGGTACCTGCCGCAGGCTGTTGGGCCTTATGGCAGCAGCCTGCCCTGTGTTGCCCCTAGGGCTGCTTCACATGAGGCCATTCCTTTGGTGGATGAGGGAGCTGAGGTTACACCCCACTGTACCAGCTACTCGCCTTATCAGGGTGTCGCGCAGTTGCTGTCGACACCTGTTAATGTGGCGAGACCCCGTCTTTCTCCAGAGCGGGGTGAGAATGGGTGCGATCCACCGTCTCCATATGATCACGACGGACGCATCAATGACAGGATGAGGCGCGGTCTTCGAAGGAAGGCCGGCGAGTGGAGAGTGGAAGGAAGAGTTCCTCTTTTGGCATATAAACTGCCTGGAACTCAGGGCTGTCTTCCTGGCTTTGAAGTATTTTCTCCCCGTTCTCGGGGGGTATCATATCATAGTCAGGACGGACAATATGGCGGTTGTGTCCCACATAAACCGCCAAGGGGGTTCAAGGTCGCGCACCCTGGACAGGCTTGCGCGCCATCTTCTCCTTTGGTCCCAAGACAAGTTCCTCTCTTTGAGGGCGGTTCACGTTCCGGGAGTACTGAACCTGGCGGCCGATTTTCTGTCGAGACAGAAGCTCAAACCGGGAGAATGGATGTTGAACCATCAGACGGTATCCCAGATCTGGGATCTGTTTGGCAATGCGGAGGTGGACCTCTTTGCTTCTCAAGAGTTATCCCAGTGCCCGCTCTGGTTCTCCCTGAGTTTCCCGACGACTCTGGGCATAGATGCGTTCGCCCACCCATGGCCGAATGTCAGTCTGTACGCGTTTCCGCCAATAAAGCTGATTCCGGCAGTACTATGCAGAGTGAAGGTGAGCGGTGCCCGTCTCCTTCTCATAGCCCCATTCTGGCCCTCCCAGACCTGGTTCTCGGAGCTAACTCCCCTCTTGTATCGGCCTCCTTGGGAGATTCCGATCAGGCGGGACTTACTGTCCCAGCTTCAGGGCAAGATCTGGCATCCTCAGCCGGAGCTTTGGAAGTTGTGGGTATGGCCCATACAGAGCCAAGGGCTGTGATTGATAGTTTGCCTGCCGAAGTTCAGGAAACCATAGCCAGTACTAGAGCCCCCCGCTACTAGGAAGCTGTACTCTTCCAAGTGGGGCATCTTTGAATCCTGGTGTTTGACTCGTGCAATCGACCCAGTTAACTGCCCTGTTGGTCCAGTGCTGGAGTTTTTGCAAGAAAGGCTGACAGCGAGGGCGGCTGCTACCACCCTTAGGGTTTATGTAGCGGCCATTGCAGCTCGGAGAGAGCTGGATGAGATCCCCTTGGGGAGACATCGGATGGTCTCCGCTTTCATGCGTGGGGCCAGACGCCTTAGGCCTGTTCGCCCCACGGCAGTTCCTTCTTGGGACTTGTCAGTCGTCCTCGAAGGACTAGTGACGGCCCCTTTTGAGCCCTTAGAGTCAGCTTCGGATCGGATACTGACTCTTAAGGTTGTTCTTTTGCTGGCGCTTACGTCACTGAAAAGAGTTGGAGATCTGCAGGCTTTTTCTGTCAGTGAGACGTGTATGGACTTTGCCCCGGGTCTAGTCAAAGTTACCCTGCGGCCTAGGCCGGGTTACATTCCCAAGGTCTTGTCCACGTCGTTCCGTTCTCAAGTGGTCACTCTTCACTCTTTCCATCCCCCTCCCTTTGCTTCAAGTGAGGATGAAAGACTCCACTTGCTCTGCCCGGTCAAGGCATTGAAGCTGTATGTGGATCGCTCCAAGGTTTGGAGAAAAATCTGTTTTGGTGCTGGTCGCCGCGGGCTTGCCACGTCAAAGCAGAGAATTTCTCACTGGGTGAGAGATGCCATTTCGCTGGCGTACGAGCTGCGGAACCTTCCTTCACCTCTTAGTCTTCGGGCGCATTCTACTAGGGGCGTAGCCTCCTCTCAAGCTCTTTTTAGAGGGGTACCCCTGGAGGATATTTGTGTTGCGGCAGGATGGTCCTCTCCGCACACCTTTGTCAGGTTTTACAACCTTGACGTTGATACGGCTCCGGGTTCTCAGATCTTGTCTGTTTGAACTGACCGTATGTTGTTGGTTCATTATTGGGCCAGATAGGCAGCGTTTTTCAGCTTGGCGTGTTTGGTATATCGTTCCCGAAGCGTAAAGCTACGCAGCTTAGAGTTACCTATGAAAGAGAACGTCTCGGGTTACTCGCGTAACCCTTGTTCTCTGAATAGGGAACGAGACGCTGCGTTTGCTGCCAAGCTCCTCATGCTGCCGACAGGGTTCTTTTCGGCAGAGAAATCTGAGGAGTGGATGGCGCGTTCGCCAGTATGACCTGACGACGTCATTGAGTCAGAGACGGCGTCGCGCCATCAGCCAATGAATTGGCGTGATTCTATATGGGTTCAGACTCGGTCCGCAGTGGGCGTTCCCGAAGCGTAAAGCTACGCAGCGTCTCGTTCCCTATTCAGAGAACAAGGGTTACGCGAGTAACCCGAGACGTTTTCGTTAAAGGGCGTGTCCATGGCGACATCACAAATTTCGATGTCTTGCCATGGGAATAAAAGTTGTTGTAACTCAGCCATACAATGTCCGATCTGCCCCAGACTTCACACGTTCGATAAGAATCCAGGCCTGAACACATCTAAATACGAATATTTCATTATAATTAGAGCGCCACCTGCTGGCAACAGGAAATGACTTCTTTTACACTATCTTAAACATGCAATGTCCAATCTGCACCAAACTTCACATATTTGGTAAGAGTCCTGGCCTGAAAACACCTAAAGGCCAAAAATCAGATATAATCATAGCGCCACCTGCTGACAACAGGATATATCATGCTTTACACTAACTCAAACATACCATGTTCAATCTGCACCAAACTTCATATGTTTGATAAAAGTATTGGTCTGAAGACATCTACATGTTAATGTTCAGTTATGGACATAGCGCCACCAGCTGGCAGCAGGTTTGACACATATAAATGACTATGACACGTTCCTCTATATTTACCTTTTTAAATGCATATTGCTCACCGTTCCCTGTCTTTCTGAAGCCACCGGTTGGCGGTGCTGGGTGCGAGGTCCCTTCCAATAATACTAATCCCTTCCAACAATACTATAAAAAAGTCTCCAGGTACGAAATCAGAAACCAAACAGGAAGTAGGCTATTTTGAATTTTCTCGTCATATTTTGTATAATTTTTGCCATTTTTCAGGTGTCATACTTTAACGAACTCCTCCCAGAGATTTATTCGGATGAACACCAAAATTGGTCATTGCAATCTAAAGCCCTTTGTGACGTTAAATTGCGAAGATCTAGAGTTTTCATCGGAGGGCGTGTCCGTGGCGTCCTGTCAAATTTCGATGTTTCGCCATGAAACAGGAAGTTGTTATAACTCAGGCATGCTATGTCCGATCTGCACCAAACTTCACATGTTTGATAAGACTCCTGATATGAAGAGATCTACATGACCATATTCAGTTATAGTAATAGCGCCACCTGCTGGCAACAGGAAGTGACATGTTTTACTCTGTAACTAACTCCTCCTACAGATTTAATGACATCAACGTAATATTTAGGTCAGTCTAACCTAAAGGCCTTTGTGATGTTAAATTGCGAAGATCTAGAGTTTTCGTTAAAGGGCGTGTCCTTGGCGGCATCACAGATTTCGATGTCTCGCCATGGGAATAAAAGTTGTTGTAACTCAGCCATACAACGTTCGATCTGCCCCAGACTTCACATGTTCGATAAAAATCCAGGCCTGAACACATCTGAATATGGGTTTCAGAAGTAGGTGTGGCAAAATGGCTCGACAGCGCCACCTATACTCATTCAGCGGAGAGCCCTCGGGCTACGTTTCACGTACATGTATAAAAATCGGTACACTCATGTAACATAACAATACCTACAAAAAAGTCTCCTGGAATGAAATCCGAAACCCAACAGGAAGTCGGTTATTTTGAATTTTCTCGTCATATTTAGTAACATTTTTGCTATTTGCAGGTGTCATACTTTAACGAACTCCTCCCAGAGATTTATTCGCATGAACACCAAAATTGGTCATTGCAATCTAAAGCCCTTTGTGACGTTAAATTGCGAAGATCTAGAGTTTTCATCGGAGGGCGTGTCTGTGGCGTCCTGTCAAATTTCGATGTTTCGCCATGAAACAGGAAGTTGTTATAACTCAGGCATGCTATGTCCAATCTGCACCAAACTTCACATGTTTGATAAGACTCCTGATATGAAGAGATCTACATGACCATATTCAGTTATAGTAATAGCGCCACCTGCTGGCAACAGGAAGTGACATGCTTTACTCTGTAACTAACTCCTCCTACAGATTTAATGACATCAACATAATATTTAGGTCAGTCTAACCTAAAGGCCTTTGTGATGTTAAATTGCGAAGATCTAGAGTTTTCGTTAAAGGGCGTGTCCTTGGCGGCATCACAGATTTCGATGTCTCGCCATGGGAATAAAAGTTGTTGTAACTCAGCCATACAAAGTTCGATCTGCCCTAGACTTCACACGTTCGATAAGAATCCAGGCCTGAACACATCTAAATACGAATATACCATTATAATCAGAGCGCCACCTGCTGGCAACAGGAAATTACTTGTTTTACACTAACTTAAGCATGCGATGTCCAATCTGCCCCAAACTTCACAGGTTTTATAAGAGCCATGGCCTGAAGACATCATGCCAATGTTTAGTTAAAGACATAGCGCCACCTGCTGGCAACAGGAAATTTGTTGTTTTACACTAACTTAAACATGCAATGTTCAATCTTCACCAAACTTCATATGTTTGATAAAAGTTCTAGCCTGAAGACATCTACATGTTAATGTTCAGTTATGGACGTTGCGCCACCAGCTGGCAGCAGGTTTGGTACATATAAATGACTTTGAAATATTCCTCTATATTTACCTTTTTAAATGCATATTGCTCACCGTTCCCTGTCTTTCTGAAGCCACCGGTCGGCGGTGAGCCGGGCGAGGTCCCTTCCATCGCTGCTTGCAGCTTTAATTCTTCTTCTTCTTCTTCTTCTTCTTCTTCTTCTCCAAACTTAATCGCATTTTAGAGGGCCTAAACATGCTCAAAGTCAGGAAACTTTGCACACGCATCAGAACTGATGAAAATTTACGTCTTATATGGTGTGGCGAGTGGGGCGGGGCCGAGAGCCGTGGGAACGGAGCGAGGCCGGTGGAGTAAATGGTAATGAACGACACCTGCGCCACTCACCGGTCTCGAGTCCCACGGAGGAGCTTCGGAAGGGTTAAATGAGGAGTGACGACAGTGGAAGACGAGAGAGAATCCAGGCCTGGATGAGTGGCGCAGGTGTCGTTCATTACCATTTACTCCACCGGCCTCGCTCCGTTCCCACGGCTCTCGGCCCCGCCCCACTCGCCACAATATATTTGTCAGATTTATGTTTTTTTGAAGAGTCAGTGGTGGGTGATTTATAAATGTCATAATCGATCAGACAGTGTCACAATCTTAAAAGTACGTTTAAGTGGAAAATAATCAATCCATATTGCATTACTCGGGTCAATGGGTGATATTGGTAATAGAAAAGATTATTTTGAGGCAACTAATGCAACTATGCAACTAACTTTACTACACAAAATAAAGCTGTTTTGTTTAAAGTTTCAAAAATAATAGAAAAGTTTTTCATTGCAAAATTAGTAATTGGATGAGATTTGATTATAGTATGGGATGACAGACAAGTCTATTGAGCGCATCAGTGATCTCGTCGTCATTGCTCTCTTCTCTTCTTCTCATCCCACTAATGCACCAGTAGGTGGGGTTAAAGATGTGATGTAAAATAGGGGCCCTATTTTAACATTCTAAGCGCAGGGTCTAAATAGCATGGCGGGGTGCACTTAGGGCGTGTCCGAATCCACTTTTGCTAGTTTAATGATGTGAAAAATGGTCAGCGCGCCTGGCGCATGGTCTTAAAGTGTTGTCCGTATTCTCTTAATGAAGGGGATACCACACTTGGTCCTGAAGCGCTGGTGTCCTGCAGAGTTTAGTTCCAACGCTAACCCTACCTTGATTAGCTAGTTCAGTTGTGTTTGATTAGGGTTGGAGCTAAACTCTGCAGGACACCGGCCCTCCAGGAATAAGTTTGGTGACCCGTCTTAATGAGTAATGGGTTTGTTTTTGGCATAACGTGCAATAACCCAGTCATAGCCCATTCCTTTTAAGAGCCAGTTGTGCTTGCGCCATGGCGGATTCGCTATTTACACGGCGGAATTTGAAAGTGCAAAGACTGAACGCGTCTCCAGAGAGGAAACGGAGCTGTTCGTGCGCAAGCAAATAGGTAGCCTAATTCTGATACATGCAGTGACTATCCATTATGACAGGTAGTTATTTTATATTTATGTAGCCTACAAAATAATAATCTTTTACATTGTAATCCCTTAATTTTTTTTATATTTGTCATGTTTATGTGCTGCTCCGCTTCCCTGTGTGTGTAATAAGCAGAGTGTATGTGTGTTGTAGACTCGCCTATAGGCGCATATTACTAACTCGCTCTTTAAATAACAAAAAATACTATGTATTTAGTGATGAGCGATGAGTTTAAAGGGGGCGCGACCAAAAAAGTTTGAGAATCTCTGGGTTAAGGGTTTTAAATTGCCGCCTATGATTAAAGCTCTCCAAGAATTCCTGGGAATGGTTCATTTCTATCACAGATTTATTCCTAAAGAAGCTGAGCTTATCTGACCCTCTATAGGGCCCATAAAAGCGATACCCCTCGCCATGTACTCCAGTGGTCTGATGAAATTAGTTTCTCCCCTCACTCAGGGGGTGTCATGTGATTGTCAGGACGGACAACATGGCGGTAGTATACCATATAAATCGCCTAATGGGTTCACGGTCGCGCACCCTAAACAGGCATGAACGCCGTCTCCTCCTTTGGGCTCAGGACAAGTTCCTCTCCTTGAGAGCGGTTCATGTCCCGGGAGTCTTGAACCTCGCAGCCGACTTTCTGTTGAGACAGAAGCTCAGGTCAGGGGAGTGGATGTTGAACAGCCAAACGGTAGCCCAGATTTGGGATTTGTTTGGCAAAGTGGAAGTAGACCTCTTTGCGTTGCAGGAGTCATCCCAATGCCTGCTATGTTTCTCCCTGAGTTCTCCGGCACCTCTGGGCATAGATGTGTTCGCTCACCCTTGGCCGGACATGAGGCTGTACATGTTTCCCCCCGTCAAGCTGATTCCGGCAGTTCTGTGCAGGGTGAAGAAGAGCGGTGCCCATCTCCTACTTGTAGCCCCGTTCTGGCCATCCCAGATGTGGTTCTCGGAGCTGATTTCTCTTCTGTATTGGCCCCCTTGGGAGATTCCCATCAGTCAGGACCTGCTCTCTCAACTTCAGGGCAAGATCTGGCACCCTCAACCCGAGCTCTGGAAGCTGTGTGTATGGCCCATCCAGGGCCACAGGTTTTGACTTCTGGTCTTCCTGCTGATGTTTAGGAGACTATTGCTAGTGCCAGAGCCCCCTCCACTAGGAAGCTGTACTCTTCCAAATGGAAGATCTTTGAGTCTTGGTGTTTAGCCCACGCAGTGGACCCAGTCAGCTGCCCTATTGGTCCAGTGCTGGAGTTCCTGGAAGAGAAACTTGCATCAGGGGCAGCTGCTACCACCTTAAGGGTTTATGTTGCGGCCATCGCCGCTCGGAGAGAGCTGGATGAGATTCCCCTGGAGAGACATCGGATAGTCTTTGGGTTTATGCGTGGTGTCTGGCATCTGAGATCAGTAAGCCCCACTGGAGTTCCTTCTTGGGACTTATCATTTGTCCTTGAGGGTCTAATGATAGCCCCATTTGTTCAGAAGTACAAACAAGTAAATCTGAAAATTATATTGAGTAGAGCTGGGCGGTATGACCAAAAACTTATATCACGGTATTTTTCTAAATTATACCGGTTTCACGGTATATGACGGTATTTATTTTTTTCATGCACCACATTTTCTACTGAGGAAAAACTGCAGTAGATTAACTTAGAATGCCATATTTTAGTGTCATGACGAGTGAATATTGTAGAAAAAGTCCACACTAAATACAGGGGTTAAAGCAAAACACAATATTTTGACTGAAAATATTTCCTCGGCCAAACCCCATTCCACAGCCATACGGCTACAGTCACACACACAGTTTAAGAGCGGTGCTTTTCTTCTTGTAATTAGGAGCGCTTGTCCTCCTAATTAAAAAAAATGTAGGAGCGCCTTCTGATCAATAATAAAAAATTCTGATAAAAAAATTAGCCTTCCGAATACGAGGTGACGTTTGACTCCTTAAAGTGATTTACAGGGGTATTTTATTTTTACCTTTGCAATAGCACAATTTTCATCTACTTCAAATTCAAAAATGTATGTTTATAAGCTTTTTAAAATTTATATTTAAAACAATATAATAAGTACAATACGACAAATAAGTTACCAATCATGAAATTAGTATTAATACAAAAATAATTTGTATAATTTGGCACAGAAGAACACAAAAGTGGCTTGTACGTACATTTTCAGATGTTTAATGAGGCTCAGAGGTGGCATGAGTGCAATTACATTCATAGATTAATGTGGACATTAATGTTTCAAATATAAATGTGCTTTTAGAGATGCACAACGGCTCAGCTGTTACTTTATTTTGAACTATTTTCGTTGATGATAGAGCAAAGTCACGCAGTACTTGTTTATTGATCAGTTGTAGTAAATCAATATATCACATTTGCAAACTCCTCTTATAATTATTAAAAGCGGTCATTCTCCTTATCGCGATCTGTGGGCGCACAGAAATTAAGAGCGCGTTATGAGTTCTCAAGACTCAAAAGCACTTGCAAATGTGATGCATTCTGTCGGAACCTGTGGGTAGATTAATAGCCGCAATCCCGCGCCGAAATTCAAGTTCTGCTCGGTGTTCTCTGCTAAGAACCCGACTGTGAATGATGCGAGTGGCGTTACTATGTTGTTTGCCGAGGCGGGGATTATTTTTGGTGTTCCGCAGAACAACAACAGTGTGCTACATGATTCCTACATGTTTCTTTCCCCTCAGTAATCCCCGATAACGTTTAAATGGTGAACACGGAGCAGTTTTTTTCCGTGAGCGGGAATGTAAAACCCGGAGTGGATCCGGAGCGGAGTGATTACAGAACGCTTAGAGTGGAGAGAGGAACGTGCTTTAATCCACTCCAGGCTTTGATCACACCCCCCTCAGCAGACTGAATACACCTCGTCTTTCCTTCATTTAAGACCTATTCAAGCTGAAATCAAGACATTTATAACACTATTTGAGAAATGTAAGCGTATTTACGGTCTTAAAGTTATGAAAAGTGAATTTAAGAAGGCGGGAACCCTGCAATCGACGGAGAAATTTAGTTTGTGAGAGACGCGGGTGCTTATGCAGCGGATGGTGGATATTTGTGGCGGTCGATGTGGATATTGTGCATGACTTCTCTCTCATCACATTCTTCTCTCTCATCACATTCTACTAGTGCTTCAGTTTCGGAACCTTCACGCTTAGTAACACATACAGCTGTATTCTCGCCAAAATGCAATAGTGAAAAGAGACCCCTCTCTAACAGTGTCGCGTTTCAAACGTTATTTAAATGACACCGGTATTGCGGTATTTAAAAAATTCATATCGTAAGAAAAATAAACACCGGTATTCGGTATGAACCGGTATACCGCCCAGCACTAATATTGAGTTTAAGTATGCTTATGACTAAGGCATAGTTGACAAAATTATATTTATACATTTTACGTTAGTACAATACAAGATTTAAGTATGCTTATGACTAAGGCATAGTTGACAATTATATTTATACATTTTACGTTAGTACAATACAAGATTTTACTTGAATATTCTATAACTATTAGTAGTGAATTAATGTTTTATAAAATATATAAAAATGTTTACAAGATCTGAAAAGCATGCATGAAAGCATGTTTATTACATAAATATAAAAAATATATTGCAGTAGGTCTACATATGGTTATAAATAAGATCCATATACTTTAAACCCAATAAAAGCTGAATCATTTTATGTTCTTAAAGTATCAAATATACTTTAAGTATGAGTAAATTGTGTTTTCTATAAATACACAAAAATGTCACAAAAAAAGTATGCTTGTGTTTTAGCATATGTCTTAAAAGCTTAATTAAGCACATATTTATTACCAATATACTTCTAGTAGACTTTTTACAAATATATAACAATGCGATTCAATAAATGTTTAATACACTTCAAGTAAGCATGTCAGGAGTACAGTTGTACTATAAATACCCTATCCGAATTCCAGGTACATTTTAAATGCATTTCACCTATAAGGTCAAAGAAACAAGGAAAATTTCCTTTCTCAAATTTTGATCCTCTTAAATTAAATGTGTCAGAGAGAGAGAGAAAAGGGATAGAAATAAAACCAACTGAGGACATTAATGTCACAGCTGGGAACAAGAACATATAAACTATGTATCCAATGAAAGTGAACATTTCAGAATAATCAATTGATTATATGTTAATGTTTTTTTTATTTTTTTATAATTTTTTACTTATGTATTATTGTGTCAGACTTCAATAGCCATAAATAAAAGCACCAATTGATAATTTGTCTCAGATCTTAAAAATAAGGAAACAGAAATGTTTATAAATGTGTATTCAATGACAAAGATTATATCGGTCACTGAATATATTTTAATGAAGTTAATATTTTTTTAAACATATGAAAAGGAATGATCCTTGCAACCAAAGTGTAAAAAAAAATAATCTATATTGTATGAATATTGTATGATAATTTGACATGATCCAGGATTGTTAGGTTCTTCAAAACTTGTCCTGCATTAGCTATCATTGCATTGTTCGGCAACAAGCTTATTTCAAGTATGTTTGTGTAAATCTTACTGGGTCATTCTGTGTCAACTCAACCAGAGTTCCCCGGCTCAAATTTTTGATTTTGCAAATATTTTTTTCTGAAGAAAGATAAACCTGTATAGTGATGAAAGCCACCGTATTAAATGTCAGGGATGAATATTTACTTTAATATTTAGTAATCCAGTATTCTGTACATGGGGGCCAATAGCAATCACTTGAGATTCAGAGCCAAATTAAAGGGGGTTAAAAATTACTTCAGAAAGATAGAAGCATCATTATGTTTCTTTAACACTGAGATTGGTAGGTCTATTAATAAAATCTGTTGACTTTAGCTTTGTTGCATTATGTTCCAGTGGTGAGCATTCAAAACTGGGGAAAGAGCACTTAAAAAAAAAATTCTTCAAAGTTTGCAGGCCTGTAACTCAAAATGTATTACAAATATCTTAATGCCTTTTTACATATTAGGTCTTAACAAACTTTCCTTTTGGCTTCTTCGTTTTTATGGCCCTACATTGTTCAGTTCCAGAGATATTGCAATTTAAATATGGCTCAAGGAGGAAATTGTTATATTGTACACATTTTCAGTGGACAAAAACCAAACGTAGGTCACTTTGAAAAAATATGATACTTCCTTTCTTTTAAAGAGGAAAGCCTGAAGAACAAATGTTTAAACTAGAAATGTATCTTGTTTCCTGCAACAACTGCATTTAACATACCGTACACGCCATATATATTCTTTTTCCAGAGTTTGCCTTCCTATAACTCAATAAGTATTAAAGATACTGCAAAATGATTTTACTTAATACATTTTTCTTTTGGAGTCTTCTTTCTCAAGGCCCTACACCATTCAGTACCAGAGATATAGGGGTCTCCTACTGTCAATTTCTACATCTATACAGTGTTATTCATCTATGTCTTTTCCGTTTCAGGAGAGAAGTCTTTCTTGTGTGATCTCTGCGGATTTGCTGGTGGAACTCGTCATGCCCTGACAAAACATCGGCGCCAACACACAGGTACACATCAGGGTTGTTCACAATTAGAATTCAATTGAGACTTAAATTTAGTTTCCTGATTAATTACATTTCATTTGAATTGAACAAACAAGATGGAGAATTTCAATTCAATATTTCAACTTTCAATATGGCTGCTATATGGCTGCCCACTGCTCCAGGTGTGTATTCACTGTGTGTGATTACTACTGTGTTTGTGCATTTGGATGGGCTGAATGCAGAGCACAAATTCAGAGTATGGGTCACCATACTTGTCCATACGTCACTTCACTTTTTACTCAAGTTATCTTCTAAACGGTGACTTTAGAATAAACAGTGATATCTGTACTTTTACTTAAAGAATTTCAATTCAAATTTTGATGTAAGGAAGCAGAATTTAGATTAATCAAAATGTAGCCTATATTTTCAAAATTGCAACTGCAAATAATTTTTCAGTGGTGGATGAAGTACCTGAAAGTCACACTTAGTACTTTAAGTAAAAGTACAGATATCTTACCATAAAATGACTTGGTAGACGTTGGAGGTACCGTTTAGAAGATAACTAGAGTAAAAAGTGAAAGTCAAGTGACGTATGGTGACCCATACTCTGAATTTGTGCTCTGCATTCAGCCCATACAAGTGCACAAATACAGTAGTAAACACACACAGTGAATATACACCTGGAGCAGTGGGCAGCCATATTGCTGCTGCTCCCGGGGAACAGTTGGGGGTCCGGTGAATTTCTCAAGTGTCTAACCTCAGTCGTGGTATTGAGGGTGGAAGAGAGTGCTGATTATTTACTCCCCCACCGACAATTCCTTCCAGACCTGACACTCGAACCCGAAACCATCGGATTACATGCCCGATTCTCTAACCATTAGGCCACGACTGCCCCAAAAGTCTTAAATACTTTAAAAGTTGTAAAGTATGATATTATTGTACTTAAGTTGGAAAACTTTTTTTATATATATATATTAAACATACTTAGGTTTTGAAGATAAAAGTTTAAAGTAAATGCAAAATAGACCATATAAAAAAAATGTATACACAGTTTGAGCAGCAATATTGTGTTCAGTTTTAACTCTATCTTCTATTTTGTTTCTTTAGGTTTATAGGTCTTGTAAATTAGTGGACTGTCAGTGTTTCATTCTAATGCCTTTGCTCTGCAGGTGAACGACCCTTCAAGTGTCAGCAGTGCAATTTTGCATCAACCACACAGTCCCACCTGACGCGCCACAAACGTGTGCATACAGGCGAGAAGCCCTATCGCTGCCCCTGGTGTGACTACAGGTATACAACAAACTTAATTTAAAAAAAAATACTAAGATAAACATCAAGCAGAAACAGGATTTATATATTTGTATAATAATGGGATATAATAATGATGTGTTCAAGTTGCTGTTTTCGTCTTTTCTCTTCTCTTGTGTTTCTCTCCTCTCCCTGGCTTCCTGTTTCGTTGAAATTTTTGGTTGTTGTTTGGATTTGCATAAAATATGTTCCTTCTTTTATCAGATCTAACTGTGCAGAGAATATCAGAAAACACATCCTGCACACAGGCAAGCATGATGGGGTGAAGATGTATAACTGTCCCAAGTGCAGCTACGCCACCAATGCCCCAATGGACTTCAGAAATCATCTCAAAGAGACTCACCCTGACATTGAGAACCCAGACCTGGCTTACCTACATGCAGGTATTATGTCTGTCTTGTGCTTTTCCCTATCTTTTTCAAATAAAATAAAAAGAGAGATGATGCAATGGAATCAAACCTTAAGCCTTCTCTTTTACGCTGAAAAGCATGAGATCCCATCAGTGTCCCACAGATAGCGAGGTTATTATAGTTGCCTGAACTTAAACTAATTCTGAAATTAAATTCCTAAAATAAAATCTAGACATTTTTTATAAATCTGAAAGTGATGTTTCCACAAAAACTAAAATTAACTGAAATTATCATGCCTTACTTTAGAAGTAACTAAAACAAAATAGAAATTATCCTCAACATTTTCAGTTTTCATTTTTAATTATTTGTCTAAAGCAGGGGTCAACAACCTTATGGGCATGAAGTGCCATTTTTTTATTTTTCTGGTTGACCACTGTGCCAGTACGACCCCCCCACTCCACCCCCTCTTATTTAAATGCAGTCTGTATTTACACAGTACATACGCATTTTTAAATGTTCAGATAAAAATTATTATTTGATTATCATACAAATCATTTCTGAAGCACTTTTTCATTAAAGTGTCCCTATTATGCCATTTTTAAGGTTGCTAATATTGTTTTATGAGTCTCCTAAAATGTCTCAGGTTACTTACGTAACCCTTGTTCTCTGAGTAGGGAACGAGACACTGGGTAGCTTACCGCAGTGGGAACACCCAGGTGTGACCGATTGTCTGAAGCCCATATAGAATCACGCCAATTAATTGGCTGATTGCGCGAGATACCGCCCCTACGTCATATGTGTTTGACATAGACCCGCTTTCGTGCCATCTTACCCCTCAGATTTTCCTGTCGAAGAAGCATGTCGACAGCAGCGTCTTGTTCCCTACTCAGAGAACAAGGGTTACGTAAGTAACCTGAGATGTTCTCTTTCACAGGTAACTCAACGCTGCGTAGCTTACCGCAGTGGGAACGATATACCACACACGCCAAGCTATCGCGCTGCCAGATCTGGCCCATTACAGACCAGAACACCAAAAAACACAGCTGGTTCAAGAAGAAAGAACCTGGGAACCAGGAGCCGTGTTCACATCAAGGTTATAGAACCTCACAAAAGTATGGGGAGAGGACCATCCCGCCACCATACAAATGTCCTCTAGGGGCACCCCTCTAAACAATGTTGTGGAGGAAGCCACCCCTCTGGTGGAATGACCGCGTACCTCATAGGCCAGCGAAATAGCATCCCTAACCCAGTGGGATATTGTGTGTTTAGACGCGGCTAGCCCTTTGCGGTCTGTGCCAAAACACACTAACTGCTGTAAGGACTGACGCCATTGACTGGAGCGGTCCACATACATCTTCAGGGCTCTAACAGGGCAAAGCAGACGAAGATCATCGCCCTCACTCGAAGGGAAGGGAGAGAAAGCCTGCAGCACTACCACCTGTGAACGAAAAAATTTAGAGAGAACTTTGGGGACATAACCCGGCCTAGGCCTTAAAAAAGCCTTAATCAGACCTGGAGCAAACTCGGTGGAGGACTCGCTGACAGACAGAGCCTGCAAATCTCCCACACGCTTGAATGAGGCCAATGCCAACAAAAGTGTAACCTTCAGTGTCAGGAGCTGACTCAAGAGGTTCAAAAGGAGGCCCTAGCAACCCTTTTAGGACCACAGAAATGTCCCAAGAAGGGAAACTAGGAGGGCGAACCGTCCTCAAGCGCTTAGCCCCATGCATAAAAGAGGGCACCAAACGATGCCTACCCAGGGGGACATCGTCCGAGTCCCTTTGAGCAGCGATAGTCGCAACGTAGACTCAGGCTGGTAGCGGCCGCTCCAGCCAAAAACTTATGCTGTAGGAACTCCGGCACTGAACCAACCAGACAGTAGGACCAACTGGGTCCACAACATTAGCCAAACACCAGGATTCGAAAACCCTCCATTTGGAGGAGTAAAGCTTCCTAGTAGAAAGGGCCCTGGCACTATCAATGATCTCACAGATTCCATCCGAGAGATCAAGAGCTAAGGGTGGCCTATGATCTGCCATGCCCACAACTTCCAAATCTCTGGACGTGGGTGCCAGATCCTGCCCTGAAGATGACAGAGTAGGTCCTTCCTGACCGGAATCTCCCACGGGTCGCCCTCCAGGTGGGAGATTAACTCAGAGAACCACATCTGGGAAGGACAGAATGGGGCTACTAGGAGAAGGCATGTCTTCACCCTGCGCAGCACCGCTGGGATGAGCTTGACCGGAGGGAAAGCATACAGCTTCATGTCCGGCCAGGGGTGCGCTAGTGCATCTATCCCCAGAGAGGTAGGGTGAGAGAGGGAGAACCAAAGGGGGCATTGGGTCGACTCCTGTGACGCAAAGAGGTCCACCTCTGCCACGCCGAATCTTTCCCAAATCTGATCCACCGTACGGCGGTTCAGCATCCATTACCCTGACCTGAGCTTTTGTCTTGACAAGGAGTCCGCCGCTAGGTTCAAGTCTCCTGGGACATGAACCGTTCTCAGGGACAAAAACTTGTCCTGTGCCCAAAGAAGTAGCTGGCGTGCATGCCTGTTCAGGGCGCGTGACCGGGAGCCTCCTTGGCGATTGATGTGATTCACCACCGCCATGTTGCCATCCTGACGATGACATGTGAGTGCATCAGGAACGGAAGAACCTAGAAGAACCGCTCTCAACTCCAGGCCGTTTATCTGCCAGGTGAGGTACTTGGCTGAGAGGCTGACTCGCGCGAACTGTTTAAATGCAGCTGACTGCGTTTTAGCTGCCCTGAACTTATCGACGACAGCGTTAACCGCGTCGCTGAACAAGCCAGAGCCGTAGATCGGGACGTCGAAGAGGAAAGCCTTCTCCTTCTCCCTGATCTCCGTGAGTTTCAGCCATAGGTGGCGCTCAGCTGTCACCAAACCTGCAATACTGCGCCCAACTGCCCGCGCCATATGCTTTGTAGCACGAAGAGCTAAGTCGGTGGCCCTGCAAAGTTCTTTAACAGCCTCGAGAGTTACACCGTCCCCCTCATCCATCTCCTTCAATACCTCTGCTTGGTAGGCCTGAAGGATGGCCATGGTGTGCAGAGCCGCACCTGCCTGTCCCGCCGCCATGTAGGACTTACCGATCAAAGTCGAGGTGGTCCTACACGGCTTGGACGGAAGGAGAGGGCGGGATTTCCACGAGGGGCGGAATTCGGCGAGAGGTGCGCAGCTAGCGTGTCCTCGACCGCTGGGACTGTGGCACTCTATCGCTAACAATTTGGGCCAGAAAAACCGCAGAAGCAAACGCATCTGAAGAAAGGAAAATCTGAGTGGTAAGATGGCGCGAACGCGGGTCTAAGTCAAACACGTATGACGTAGGGGCGGTATCTTGCCCCATCAGTGTTCCCACTGTGGTAAGCTACGCAGTGTTGAGTTACCTATGAAAGAGAACATGTTTACATGCATCTAAGGTCAAAAAACACTTTACTTTTCTAAAAAAAATCTTTTTAATTTGAACTCATTCCTAAATGAAAATTTAAATACATACACTGTCTAAATACAGAAATTTTACTGGGATTGTGGATGGGCAAGTTGTTCGCGAAAATGTGGGCGGACATTATGCAAATGTGTTACATCGTACAGCCGTAACAGAATAAAATTTGAATTCCTGATTACTCGTTTAGGCGATTGCGAGCCGACACATTTTTTTTTATAGACAATAACTTTATCGTGCACTGTCGGCTTCACAACTTTGCAGATAGTTTATGTTCACATACAGCTACATGACACACTGCATAAAAGGTAATATTCGAAAAGGCATAATAGGGGCACTTTAACTGATATAGATTGGAGATTGCACTCCATACACAGAAACATTCAGGAGCTCTTATCGATACTGAATCGATAGTATTCCTGTAGTTAGGAATTACACAAGCTTCAGTCTGGATCCTACCCTTAAACGATAGAGATGACCGAACACCTGAGAAGAGACGATGACAACCCCTCCGAGGACCTCCGAGATGAGCCCCAGAGACAGATCTCCAGTGAGGACCTCGTCACCTAGACATCCATCGGGGAAAGACCCCCGGAACCAGTGGACCACTTACACTCTGACTTTGCTGCAGTTGGAACAAACTACTGATTTGTCTGGCCGGAGGGGAACTGGCCCCCCGACTGAGCCTGGTTTCTCCCAAGGTTTTTTCTCCATTCTGTCACCGATGGAGTTTTCGTTCCTTGCCGCTGTCGCCTCTGGCTTGCTCAGTTGGGGACACTTCATTTCCAGCACAATCATCGACTTGATTGCACAGATATTATTTAAACTGAACTAAGCTGGACAATGCCATTACTAAATTCAATAATGAAATGCATTCAGCAGATAATTGAGTGTTAAATCCTGTCATTTTACATTATTGACAAAATTTGCCTATTTTGATATTGTGCAGTGCTTTGTTACAATTTGTATTGTTAAAGGCGCTATATAAATAAAGGTGACTTGACTTGACTTGAATCGCTACTTTATATTTCTCAGGAACAAGGGGGTAAAATCACAGTTTTTTTAAGTAACTCAACTCAGCTTCATTGTTTTTAGAGGGGGACAGAGACACAGGCAATTCACACACGCAACTTTAATCTCTCTCTCAAAATAGCCATATTTGAGGCATAAAGTTGAGTAGTTTGCATCATTTGATATAGCTGTCTGCTTCTATGAACTGCAAAACCCACCTACTACCTAATTTGATTGGCCATCAATTATTTTGACATTGATGAGACCTGTTAGACGACTGAGGCATTGATCTGAGATGCCTCAAATGCACAGTAGTCGCAAAAAATTTTACCGGATATGTGCATCTGTAGCGCAGATTAATTCTTATAATTTAATATTATTTATAGCTCCTAACAGACTGTGTAACTGTGAGAATTGATTACCTCATAATATACATCGGTGTGCAGTTTTCCCTATTGCTCGCATGCCAGTGATCATCCCTCTGCCATAGGTTGCCAACCCCTGGTCTAGTTTGTTTATGTAAACTTTGTGTGATTTTGACAATTGACAAAATTGCTCATTTGCATTTAAAGACATATACACAAAAACAGCATGTTTTGCTTCCACTCAAATAAAGGCATTTATCCTCATTACTCTTATCTGTTTATGCCGTCTTTGGAGCATGGCTCTTTGCCGGAGACAATGACTCAAGCTTGCATTTAAATAAGAATAAAGATCCCACTTCTCATGGTTCTTACAGGTCCCTTTCACTACAGAATGCTGATGCTAAGATATTGGCGAAAGTGTTGGCTATCCGAACTGAGAAGTTACATCCATATTTAACATCTGAAGAGTAAACAGGCTTTTAATAAAGGGAGACAGCTGTTTTTTAATGTTCGTACCATTGATATACCACTGTATAAAAGCTGGACGACGCATCTCCACTTCCTTCGACTGTAGAAAAGTGAAGCCAAAACATCTCAGTATGGCCGCTGTCATCTTTGGAAAATTTGGTAATTTGGAGCCCAAATCTGTGCAGTAGTGGTCATGAGGTGGAGCTGCGGTATCAAGTCCCGCTCAAACTCCGGCAGACCCAAGCGCAAGATCACAATCATGATGCCACACCCTGTTTTATAGCATTATAAGTAAATAAAACCTAACTTATTTAAAGAACGAACACTTGAACTAACATCAGTGAGATAAAAACCTGTAATCCATGTCCTTAGTCTGATTGTCTTCAGCAAACTGTTTGCGGGCTTTCTTGTGCATCATCTTTAGAAGAGGCTTCCCTCTGGGATGACCAATTTTATGCTGTGTGCAGTGTGTGATCTGAGCACTGACAGGCTGACCCCCCACCCCTTCAACCTCTGCAGCAATGCTGGCAGCACTCATACATCTATTTCCCAAACACAACCTCTGAATATGATGCTGAGTATGTGCACTCAACTTCTTTGGTTGACCATGGTGAGTTCTGAGTGGAACCTGTCCTGTTAAACCGCTGTAAGGTCTTGGTCAACTTGCTGCAGCTCAGTTTCTGGGTCTTGGCAATCTTCTTATAGCCTACGCCATCTTTATGTAGAGCAACAATTCTTTTTTTCAGATTCTCAGAGAGTTCTTTGCAAAGAGGTGCCATGTTGAACTTCCAGTGACCAGTATGAGAGAGTGAGATCGATAAGACCAAATTTAACACACCTGCTCCCCATTCACACCTGAGACCTTGTGACACTAAGGAGTCACATGACACCGGGGAGAGAAAATGGCTAATTGGGCCCAATTTGGACATTTTCACTTAGGGATGTACTCACTTTTGTGGCCAGCGGTTTAGACATTAATGGCTGTGTGTTGAGTTATTTTGAGGGGACAGCAAATTTACACCGTTATACAAGCTGTACACTCACTACTTTACATTGTAGCAAAGTGTAATTTCTTCAGTGTTGTCACATGAAAAGGAATAATACAATATTTACAAAAATGTGAGGGGTGTAATCACTTCTGTGAGATACTGTACATGCTTAACCCCAGGCAAGTGTACACACAAATGACATGCATTTGGAATACTTGAATGGGGCAGGGCTGTCTGCTTTCCCATCTGCTATTTGCCTTGGCTATTGAGCCACTATCAATTGCCTTACGGTCTTCCTTGTCATTTAAAGGAATTTCTCGTTCAGATATCAACATTTTATAATCCCTTAACACTGATGATTTGTTTTTATACATTTGTGACCCTATTCCTTCTATTATTTCTATGTTGAACAAATTTGGCTCCCTTTCCGATTATAAAATTAATTTTAAAAAGAGTGAGTATTACCCTGTAAGTACTTTATGATGAGTTGGTCGGGTTTTAAATATCTTGGGATTAATCTCACCAGATCTGTATCACCTCTCTTTTTCCGCCAATTACACCCCTGTGTTGGCTTAAACTAAATCTGATTTTCAAAGTTGGCCCAATCTTCCCTTATCCTTAATTGGAATAATTAGCATTGTGAAAATGAATGTCATCCCCAAGGTTCTCTTTGCAATCGTAAAATGTAAAATAAAGTTCAGGGGTGGGGGCTGGACACTGGGGTTAGAATTTGGCCCTGGACAAATCGAGCCCATCCAGCCCAAATAATTCCTCCTTGAATGTTTTGATGGGTCATCGAGCCTTAAATCTGAGTTTAAAAAAATGAATAAAGAAAAAAAGACATCAATGAATACTGATAGAAATTACTGAATTCACGACAAATGCAGAGCTAGAGCTAGACTGCTGGAAAGTTACTGCTAATAAATTCTGTCATCATTTCATTCCAAACGACTTTCTTCTGTTAAACCCAAAATAATGTTTTGTAGAATGTTACCAACCCATTTTGATTACCCTTGATTTCTATGGACCAAAATTTTTTGAATTTATCAAATTATGTTCCATAGAAAGAAATTTAAACAGGTTTGGAATGACATGTTGAGTAAATGATGTCAATTTTCATTTTTGAGTGAATCTCCCTTTAAGAACGTTATTATTTGTAAATAATAAGCTCCTAATTTAGAATGATCTTTAATCAGGCACTTATTGAATTAGCATTTTGCTTCAATTAAAATTAATTAGAACTAAACATCTAAAAAAGAAAGAAGTTCTTGCTTAGAATCCAGAGTTTCGCTGACTAGTAAGCCTATTAGATGGTGGTCACAAGAAGTAAAACCATGGTCCCACTCCTCATTACCGTGGTTATGTTTTTTTTTAATAATAGCCTAATAATAAATTATACAATTTGTAGTACAGAAATATATAAAAAATAAACTAAACATGAAGAAACTACAAAATAACTTCTGTAAAAATAAAATATTCCCCAAAATGTTATAACTGTAACATGTATTACAAATACATTCTGCCAACACATAGGCTATTTGTGTTAATAACTTAAATTACTATGGTGCTGAATTGACAAGCCATATGGGCGTTTTCCAAGATAGGCCTATACCTCATTGACATTGTCGTGGCTGTTTTTAGCCAGCATCAGTACAGAAACTTTAATATTCTCATACGACTGAATAACAATTAGGTGTCACATCTGAATGGATCAAGCGTCTTGTGCTGTTTATTTCTTATAAATCGTGGCAGAAGCGTGGCGCACGTTCTTCAGACGCACGTTCTTGAGACTGGTCCCGCTCTGCTTTGACGAGCGGTTGGCGGATGCATCGGCTTACGCTGCTTCGCGCTTTTTAAGTAATTTGCTTTATGCAATTCCACATGTGCTGTAATTTAAAAACTGCTCCTAATATCGGGGAGCTCTCCCTCGTTTCGGCGATCGGCCTACTAATTGTATGGAATGTCCCAGTGCCAATCACAGACGATTCTATTGAGCTTATGAATGCAGTGACCAATCAGAGGCATTCAGATGAGTCTGATGAGTTCAGGGCGCGCGCTAGCTGACTGAATTCCATCGTGATGAATTCTCTCATAAAAAACAACAAAGTGCAGAAGTGCGTACGACGTAAGATATCCATTTCACAATTCAAACAGCTTCAGGAATTATAATGGGAGTTTTTGAGTCTTGATAATGAAATTAGAATGTTGTTTGATAATGTACTGTAAATGTCCTTTGCTGTGTTTCTGCAGCTTATTAGAGTATTGTGCCATTGCTAAAACTAAAAGTGCCTGGGAACATGAGTTGGGGGAAGATTTTGTGGACAACTGGTGGGTGAATGCTGTTAATAGAACTCACTCAAGTTCAATATGTGCTCGACTTTCACTCATACAGTTTAAAATACAGCATAGGGTTCATATTTCCAAAGCTCTGCACTCTGCAATTTACTGTAATCTTAGTCATGTGCTTCTTTTTTTGCTGCTTTTTTTCTGTCCAGTACTGCGTAACAATTGGAACAATCATTTTGAAACTATGTCCACAATATTCAAAACCAAAGTTTATGTGTGCCTTACTACTACAATCTTTGGGGTTTTTTCTTCTTCTTCTAAAAATGTGAACTGTCTTCACTGTCTGTTGTCTCCATAATTATGTCTGTACTTTCCACTCAATACTAAATTGAACATAAAAAGGCATTTACAGTATGGAATAATTAATATATGTGAGGTATTTTGAGCTCAAATTTCATAGACATTGTGGGAACACCTGAGTCTTTAGCACCCGTTTACAAACGACAATGAAAAGGTCAAAGAAAACTTCATGATATTTGCTAATACTGGCTGCATCTGGATCCTATTGTGCCTTCTTTCATTATTAACCAGCAGATCAGTCTCATATAAAATCGCTTTGGATAAAAGCGTCTGCTTAATGACTAATTGTAAATGTAAAAATGGTCATATTGACCTACAAAATAGAGGTCTGATACAACTAAGTGCGGTGCGGGAGGGAAGAAAGGACATGTGGGTCTAGTAATAAAATAAATGTTACTCAAATTCACTTTGTTTTAGGGTACAGGATGTTATGTGTCTATTGTACAACAAAAATAAATGTTTTACAGGCAGACTTGACCTGCAGAATGTCTTTCTACTCTCTGCTGTGTTTGTGGCAGGGATTGTGTCCAAGTCCTTCGAGTGCCGTCTGAAGGGACAGGGGGCATCCTTTGTCCAGGCAGAGTCTTCGTTCACCACTGATGAGAGTGAACTGGGTTCTGAGGCTGTTCAGCAGGTCATCATCATTCAGGGCTATGGCGGGGGAGAGGTGGCCATCGATCAGGCCCTGGAGGAATCGGCTGCTGCCACTTTACAGACCCTTGCTATGTCTAGTCAGCTGGCCGAAGTACTACACATCACTGAAGATGGGCAGCTCATCACATCTGGTCGAGAAGTGTCTACAGTGACAGGAGGGCAGACCACTCAGTACGTGCTGGTGGAGTCTTCCGGAGAGACTGTAGGAGAAGCAAGTCAGGAAGGGGAGGAGGTTGTGCACAGTATGTCCGAGTCTTCCTCTGCTCTGGATGCTTTGCTTTGTGCCGTGACAGAGATGGGCCAACAGGGCTGCACTAGAGAGGGAGGGATTACCACCACCACCACCACCACTTCAGTGTCAGAACATGTGCCAGAAGAGAAGTGTGAAGGTCGGACACCGAGACAAAGTGAAGGACAGGTTTGTGAGGAGAGGGCAGAAGTGGGTGTGGTAGCTCAGGTTATGGGCTCTACCCATGAGCACACATCTGAGGAAATGCAAGAGGTGCTACAGTTTGCTGCCAGTCAGCTGATGATGAAGGAGGGTATTACTCAAGTTATCGTCAATGACGAGGGGACACATTACATAGTCACACAGCTGGATGACTCTACCCTGCATGTTGAAGGCACTGTAGAGGATCCATCCAGACAGGAGACGATAGTTTACTCAGAAATTAGTCCTGAATGAGGTAAAGACGAGAGATTGAGAGTAGATTTTACTGAATTTGAAATCCACTGTCTGGTGACTTTTTTTCTTGTACGAGGGCAAATTCAGGTCAAAATCTAACATGTCAAAAAGCTTTTTAGGATAGATTGCTTCTCTTTTTTCAGTTAAACATATGTAGATGTTTAGATTACTAATGATAACCTCATTAAACATTCACCTTCTGTGTCTTATTCCTTTATGTATTTTAGTTTTGAAATGCCTTTTCATGTGCAGTAAGTGGATTCAGGATTAAGGACTAGACATCTTAACAAATCTCCAGACAACATTCATACATGATTGGTAAAGAATATCTATAAAACTACATTAATTCTCATAAACTGTTTAAATGAAAAATGTATATTTATGACCTGCTTGTGATTGTTTTATTATTAAAATTGTGAACTTCTGAAGATATTTTCCAGTAAATTATCCATTTAAAAGTTTGCTTTTTGAGAGTTTGACTTGCTAAGGTCCTGTAAATAAAGAACTTGCCAGTTTGTTGGCACATTTGTTTGTTGCTTCAGGTACATTTTAGTTTTTTTATTTTATTTATTTGTTTAAATACAGGCTGTGCCTGTAAATCAGAGCGCTTATCTGGGTAATAATCTGGATTAATATTGCTGCCAGGAAGTAAATAGTTAAATATGAAGAAAGCAGAAGTAGGTGTTGAATTTTTGGGGGTTTTCTTCCCTATTATTGGATTTTCTTGTTTTCTATTATAAATATACAAAAAAAATATTGAATTAAGTTCCATTACATATTATGCTTTGTTTTCAGAAAAAAAATATAAATGTAAAAATGAACGGGAATATACTACAGAGATATTTTACTCATAAGAATTTCTAGGGGTGCCAATAATTGTGTCCCTGTATTTGAGAAAAACATTTATTTCATCATGAGATTTTCTCCCCACTTTCAATTATTTTACTTCAATGATAGGTTAGAATTTTTTGAGTGAAAGATCAAAAGAATAAACAATGCAGATTTATTTTTACATCCGCCTTTGCTCATATTTATCAAGGTTGCCAATATTAGGTGTGTGTGAGGGGGGGTAGATGTGGTGTGTGTTCTAAATTTAGCCTTTGAATTAAGATTATTAAAAATATCTAAAAAAATATATATATATACTAGTGAATAAGACAAAAATACTAAGGAATATATGTATGTACGTGTATATATATATATATATATATATATACATATATTCCTTAGTATTTTTGTCTTATTCACTAGTATAAATATAATTTTATATATATAATACTAACAACAGAAATCATTTACACGTTCACTGCATATATATATATATATATATACATATGCAGTGAACGTGTAAATGATTTCTGTTGTTAGTATTATATATATAAAATACAAAAATATATATACAATTCTAGATTATACTTTACTTTTTTTTTAAATTGTGCTCCTATTTGCTTTTGTAAATTGTTATAAATGGCCATTGTGTGTCATGTGTATGTGATTTGCCTGGATCTCTCTCTCACTCTCTTGTTTTTTTTAAACTAAACATTATTTAGAAAAATCACCATTTAAGATAAATATAAAAGAAATATTGGTATCGTTAAAATAAAAGTGGAACAAAAGTATCAGTATCATATCAAATGTAAAGCAGGCCATTTAATTAATCCATAAAATGCAATTAAAATCTACTTCACATAATCAAATATGATCCATTTGTCCAGTAGTAACATTCAGTTTATTTGATAAAATGCAGATATATTGTACCTTTACAATGTTTTGTAAATGTTAATATTTTTCTTGTCCGATACTGAAAACAAACGCAAACAGTCCTTATTTCAGATAGTTAAGTGTCAATAAATGTCCGGTAGATGTCGCGTCCTCCAATATGATATGGCGCTGCTGCCAACGCCGCGTCTCGGCTCACTAAAGTCGGTCGCCATTTTGAAATCCAAATCGCTCACACTACACCCGCTCTATAAACTGGAACTATGCCGCGGGGTCGGCCGCGAAAACAAAGGATTAAAGATGACAGCGAAATCGGTAAAGTCCACTGCAGTCTCACAAATAAAAACTTCACACCATAAACTATTTGTTTACGTGCATAGTGCATGACGAAAATGCAACAGAAGGTTAGAGAAAATAATTTGAAGCGTGTGTATATAGTTCCCGGATATAGTATTTCGGTTGTGTGTGTGCACGTGTGAATCTTTGTGTTTTGTTTTTGGTGCTGCTGCAGGAGTGATTGCGGCGGAATGATATTAATAACTCGGTCATGTGCAGGATAATGCGTTTCTGGAGTTGTTGTTGTAGAGTTAAGATTCTGCTCCCAACACTCCTGAACATTTAATTAAACTGGATTTTGGGCTGCTTGGCATCGTTGCTAATGTTAGCTAATGCTTCCGTACATTTGTAAGGAGGGGGGTAACGTTAGCGCGGAACTTGTCGGGCAGTTATTTAAGATGTGTTTATAGCCTATTTTGGGGATTTATTTATTTTTACACAATGTGTTTATTTGGTCTGGTTTTCGCTAATGTTTAGGTGGTCTAACGTTAGTAGGTCTTAAGGCTGTGTTAGCTGACAAACCAAAAAGTCTCTAAAAAGAGTAACGTGGATTTAGACTTAGTGGTCAGCCAAATGACCTAAACTGGTTTAACGTTAAGTGTTTCTTCTTGTTGCGAATGCACGGTCACATGGTACTTTTATGTTCGTTAACAGACATATTTGGCATGTTCAGCCTGTTTAACTTTAACCAGTTTAGGCAACAGCCCAGCTGTCATTGTTAAATGCTGCTATTAAAGTTTATATAATATAACATGATTTTCACAGCCTGGCTCTAAAGTTTATATAATATAACATGATTTTCACAGCCTGGCTCTAAAGTGAAAAATTTGCAAAACATTTCATAAAATGATTTGAAAAGTTGCAAAATATAATAAAGCTACAGAAGCTCTATGTGGTTATATATATATATATATATATATATATATATATAGGGCTGCACAATTTATCAAATTTCTAATTACAATTTCGGATGGCACAAATACATAATCGGTCAAAGCAGCAATTGTTCAAAACCCACTTATTCTTTTTTTACTTTTTTTTTTTACTTTTTTTTGTCATTTAGCAGACTCTTTTATCCAAAGCGACTTACAAATAAGAAAAAGTACACTATCAGTTAAACCTATAAATACTATTTATATACACATTTAAGAAAATTGAGAAATTAAATAAAATAACAAATGCATACAACAACATCTCAAAACTAAACATTTAAATGAAAACAAAAAATGAATCTAAAAACAATTCAAAATATTAAATCAACAAAGGGTATGAGTATAAACAATATTCTATCATGACACTAAGCCAAACACCCATATATATATATATATATATATATATATGTGTGTGTATATGGATATGTATATGTGTGTTATTTAATTTCCATGTAGTATTTTTAAGTTACGTTGCTAAAATAACTCATAATAAATAACATAAAAAATTCATACATAATTTATCTAAAATTAAAATAGATAACAAATCAGTAGTTTATCAGTCATCCTAAAAAAGAACACTGTCAAACACACATGCTAACAAACAACAACTTACATATAGAAAGAATTGGTTATAAAAACTAAAACAGAATGGAAACAAGCAGTAAGAAAGAAGATAAATGAAAAGCGATACTTATATCATGTGTGCTTAAGATGTTTTCTTTCTACAAGTTATTTTAAGGGTTTTTGCATTGTTTGAATTTTAAAATAGCATTATAATACCATGCATATTTTAACTTTTTTATTTAAAGAAACCAATCCAATGTATAGTTCGCATTTGAGGCTTAATACATAGAAGTTTTTCAGTTAGAGTGTTTTCAGCTTGTTTATTTTCATCTAAAAATATGGCATCCGATTGCTTCAAACAATGGTATAAACAACATTCAATGTAAAATGTGATGATAGTAAATAATAATTACAATTCTAAGGGAATAATCGACAATTATGATTTTTGTCATAATCATGCAGCCCTAATATATATATATATATATATATATATATATATATACACACAGTGCTTAGCGTAAATGAGTACACCCCCTTTGAAAAGTTAAATTTTAAACAATATCTCAATGAACACAAAAACCATTTCCAAAATGTTGACAAGACTAAGTTTAATATAACATCTGTTTAACTTATAACATGAAAGTAAGGTTAATAATATAACTTAGATTACACATTTTTCAGTTTTACTCAAATTAGGGTGATGCAAAAATGAGTACACCCCACAACAAAAACTACTAAATCTAGTACTTTGTATGGCCTCCATGATTTTTAATGACAGCACCAAGTCTTCTAGGCATGGAATGAACAAGTCGGCGACATTTTGCCAGATCTATCTTTTTCCATTCTTCAAGAATGACCTCTTTTAGAGATTGGATGCTGGATGGAGAGTGATGCTCAACTTGTCTCTTCAGAATTCCCCATAGGTGTTTGATTGGGTTCAGATCAGGAGACATACTTGGCCACTGAATCACTTTCACCCTGTTCTTCTTCAGAAATCCAACAGTGGCCTTAGATGTGTGTTTAGGATCATTGTCATGTTGGAAGTGCACGACGACCAAGGGCACGGAGTGATGGTAGCATCTTCTCTTTCAGTATAGAGTTTGTGAATTCATGATGCCATCAATAAAATGCCGCTCCCCAACACCAGCATCACTCATGCAGCCCCACATAAGGACACTGCCACCACCATGTTTCACTGTAGGCACCATGCATTTTTCTTTGTATTCCTCACCTTTGCGACGCCGTACAGTTTTGAAGCCATCAGTTCCAAAAACATTTATCTTGGTCTCATCACTCCAGAGTATAGAGTCCCAGTAGTCTTCATCTTTGTCAGCATGGGCCCTGGCAAACAAACTCTAGGCGGGATTTTTTGTGCCTGGGCTTTAGGAGAGGCTTCTTTCGTGGATGGCACCCATGCATGCCATTCCTCTGCAGTGTACGCCGGATTGTGTCACGGGAAATAGTCACCCCAGTTTGGCTTTCTTCTTCTTTAGATAACTGCAGTGAACTTGCATGTCGATTTTCTTCAACCCTTCTCATCAGAAGACGCTCCTGAAGAGGTGATAACTTCCGTGGACGACCTGGACGTCTCTGTGAGATGTTGCAGTTCCATCTTTTTTAAATGTTTGTACCACTTTTGCTACAGTATTCTGACTGATAAGTAAAGCTTTGCTGATCTTCTTGTAGCCTTCACCTTTCTTGTGTAAAGAAATTATTTTCTTTCTCAGGTTGTGACATTTCTCTTCCATGTGGTGCCATTGCTGACAGCATGAAATGGGAAGGGGTTTTCTTTAAGTAACACCCTTTTATAGTCAACTGTCACCTGTGTAATGAATAATTAGACTCACCTGTGGTTGAATTCTTGTTAAATTAGACATTTGTAGTCTAAAATTTAGCTTTGCTCCAGAGACTTTCAGTGGGGTGTACTCATTTTTGCATCACCCTAATTTGAGTAAAACTGAAAATTGTGTTCTCTAAGTTATATTATTAACCTTACTTTCATGTTATAAGTTAAACATATGTTATATAAAACTTAGTCTTGTCAACATTTTGGAAAATGTTTTTGTGTTCATTGAGATTGTTTAAAATGTTAGTTTTCAAAGGAGGTGTACTCATTTACGCTGAGCACTGTATATATATATATATATATATATATATGTAAGCTTAAACCTGCTCGGGAGCAGACTTATTTCATTTAACAGGATTAGATTGCAGAATTGATACTTAAAATCTGTGACAGCCACTGCTATTTGTTATAAGAGTACTGCTGGTCCAGGGACAATAATTTAAAATAAAAATAATTGAAAATACATAAAAAAACACAACTGTGAATATAACACGTAATTACTGTATGTGCATTACTCTAAGGGTAGATTTAGGGTTAATAAAATATAATTGAACAGGTAGAATTTTTGGTTGTCGAATTGTACTACTCACTGTTTTAATGGGAGGTAGCAAAATCTGACAGGGGAGGACAAATCGACAGAACACCGGGCTTTGGAAGAATTGCTACCGGGTCGCAAGAACATTCTAGGAAAATCTGTAGCCTATAGATATGATCATATGACACTCTGTTATGTATTGCGCATTATTGATTCTTCTAATATTTGAATGTGATTGATATGGAGTAGCAATTTGACGATTTTATGTTAAAGGGATAGTTCACCCAAAAGTGAAAATTCTGTCATCATTTACTCACCCTCAAGTAGTTCCAAACCTTTATGAATGTCTTTGTTCAGCTGAAAACCAAGGAGGATATTCCGAAGAATGTGGGAAACAGAGCAGTTCTGGAGCACCATTGACTTCCATAGTATTTCTTTTTTCCTAGTTCCTAGCCTGGTTACAAACTTTCTTCAAAATAGCTTCCTTTGTGTTTGGCAGAACAAAGAAATTCATACAGGTTTGGAACTACTTGAGGGTGAGTAAATGATGAGACAGTTTTCATTTTTGGTTGAACTATCCCTTTAATATGAAATCATTAAATTATTACGCCATATCAATTGCATACAACAAAAATAAAATTGCTTGAACAATACATGTTCAAGCAATTTTAAAACAAAAAAAAGAAGCGAAAAAGAACTCAATTCGTTACTCAGGTGCTGTTTTCACACACAGCCAAAGCACGCAAGCGTAGAGATGTTTCAGACTGCGTGGAAATATCGCCGAGTTGATTCCTCTTTTTGCGTCTCCCTGCATTTAAGATACACAGGCCAATACATACAATTGTGTAAAAAACCCTTCAAACACAGTGCTTTAAATATTTTTTTTCCTTGTTTCTTGCTTATCTGAAAAATCATCCAATCTGTGACTCAAAAACACACACATATAAAGTCACACGTTTATATTACATTGATTAATATAATAACCTAGGCTACTAACCATAGGCATAAGGCATGTATGTATTATATATAGGCATAAGGCATGTAGCCGATTCCGCGCTCAAGCGCACGCATAAAGCTTGCAACGGCAAAAGTAGGCTAATTATTATGAATATGTTGGGGGAAAGGGAAAAGAAAACATTTTAATTATTTGTTGTTAAACTAGTGATTTCTTCTCAGTCAGTTTCGGCTGAAAAGATAAAGTTGACGAATGCAACGCTGAACTCGCCATCTCCACATTAACTTTAATAAATAAATGCACCTTTTCATTCTGACTATGTAATTAGAGATTTTTTATAAATGTTTTGTTCGTTTAATAGTACAGATTTTAAGCTTTCTATGAATTTCTTTGTGAGGCAAGTAGCCGGTTCATTGCTATGATGCGCTCCATTTCACGAGACTGCATGAGACGGCAGAAAGCGCATCTTGTTTATCTATTTAGCGTTATTGTGAGTGTAGCCTACATAAATAAAAGCATATATATATATATATACAAAAATGAGGGAGTAGCTATTTTAAGTTCTTTATCCAGAAAAAAAAAATGTCATGCAGTATGCGTGATAGGCTAATTATCAAATTGATATGCGCACATACAGTGTATTCATCCAAAAGGAGCAGCTGTGGCAATGCCCGAAATGGCAGCAGTGATCGGAAATGTGGAACAATGGCGAATTCTCTCTCTTTTTTTCTTTTCCCTAGCCTTTCTTTATTTCTCTCGTTCTTTCTTTCACTTGTTCTTTCTTGTTTGATTGTTTACAAAAATACTAACTGTTTTACTTCATATGCTACATGATAGGATAATAAATCTTCCAAATTTAGGCTATATTACACTTCCCGCGTTTGTAGGATAATTGACTGTATTTTTGTTAAATACAGTTTTCAATACAACATATTTTACAGTTTAAACTTATACAATATTTCTTACATTTATTAAACTCGTTTAATAAGAACTGTAGAAGTAAAAATTGTTTTTTTTGCATCAGTGCAAACATTCACTGATGCTCAAGGTAACATGTTTTTCTAGCAGACAGAACAGGACTGCAAGGTTCAGGTTTCTTTATTTGTCA
Organism: Schizopygopsis malacanthus; assembly: GCA_027474115.1. Taxonomy (NCBI): domain Eukaryota; kingdom Metazoa; phylum Chordata; class Actinopteri; order Cypriniformes; family Cyprinidae; genus Schizopygopsis; species Schizopygopsis malacanthus. The sequence goes on from CM049872.1 coordinate 27,129,912, forward strand.
CAACATGGTGACTTAGTGGACAGTGCAAAAAATAAGAATACAAATTATATAAAGAACATTACATAAATACAATCGATTGCAAAGAAACAATCGATGTGCAAAAGGGATGTGCAATGAAAATCAAGCAGTGTACTGTTAATACAGACGGTTGTTCAACATGACTGGGACTTAACATAAAAACGATTCATAAATACAATCGTTGATCATCAGGTAATGAAAATCAAGCGTGTGTAAACTTTCAAACTGCGTAATTTGTGTGTAAACGCCTATAATATGAAAAAGCTTATTCAGACCAGTAATGCAACATGCAATTTAAATCATCTTTTTCTATTTTATTTTTTTCCTTGCCTATTTTGTATTGCAATCACTCCTATTAATATTATCTTGCAGATTCTGCAAGTTGTATGTAAACTTATGACTTAACTAAAAATCTGCGCAGCGTGTGTCGTGAATAAAGGGAAAATTAAATGAATAGTCAAGTGTCTATTGAGGCATTAAATTGAGATCTGCGCATGGTGCATTTCTTTTCAAGAGTTTACAGCGTTTCACATTATAACCTATCACACGATTCTGTTGATTATGGCAAGTCAGAGGTGTTCAGATGAGTCATCTCATCGCTGGAACGCTGGAGTTTTGGTCATTTTGCGCGCTCTTTCTGCACTCTGATGAATTCAGAAAAAATAAAGTTTTTTTTTTTACATTGCAGACAGCTTCACTGATTAAAACTGGAGATTTTTAGAGTGCTTACACTCATGCCAGACTGAAGTCAGTGATTTATTCTTTGATAAAGGAAATGTTTTTGCTCACCTTGGGCTATAATTTGTTCGTTGTTTGAATAACCGTGGACATGCGGTGTTATAATTAGAAACTTTAAATGTATTTTTATTAAGCCTGTGATCATCAGGTTAAATACGAGTGTAGTCTTATTAAAATATGTGACATACATTTTACTTGCCTAAAAGAGGTTTATGATGTGTAGTTAATGATTAGGCTACAGTGGTTTGAGCGCGTTCGACCAGAGCGCATGCAGTTAAAGAGCTGTTGTAGGTTATATGTGATTGTCGGTGAACCCTCTTGAGGAGTGAGAAAGCTTAAAAAAAAGCAAGTAGGCTATCCTGTGGATAATCGAGGGGCACAAGAAGAATCGGGGGCCAAATAGCGAGTCTGAGTTAGGCTATATCAGCCCAGTCTGTTCTGTAACGTTAGTAATACACAGTCGTATTTCTTATTTTATTTTGCACATTAATCTGACAATAAATGTGGCACACCCAGTTTTTCTGATGCACAACCAGAGTCACTTTTCTGGGTACGCTACTGATGTAAACACACAGCCAGTTATGTCTTAAAGGATTAAACGGACAGGACAAACCACATTACTTCTTATATTTCAAAAGAGATCTGTGCATGAATGCTGCTTAATAGATCTCCCGCAGTATATGATGTCATAGTAAAAAACAACAGTAAAGATGAAGAAAAATCACTCATAGTTCTTGAATGGAAAATGTTCAGTTCATTTTAAATACTGAAAGCACTCTTTGTTGTTTATGTTTCTATGCTCCTCTATTATTTACTACTTGCTTGTATGTTTTGAAGTTATAATAGTAAAAAATTAACATACAACTGTTTTAATTATTATTTTAATATTTTTTGTAATTAATTAAAGTTCTAAATTTCTTATGTAAGGATTTGTAAATGTAAGGATTTTAAGATTCTCAAGTCGGTAAACTAAGTAATTAATAAGGGGGGGAAAGTAGATCATGAATCGTTCTGGAATCGGATCGTGACTCCCAGAATCGGATCAGATCGTGAGGTGACTAAAGATTCCCACCCCTAATAGGAATGCACTTGATTGTGCTAGCCAGAATATGTAACACTATTTAGGATGCTTTCACACTTAGTTCAGTTGCTTAATCCAAATCAGAATTCACTCCCACTACCCCTGACTGCACTGGATTGTTCACATTGTGTTTTTTAATTCTAAACCACAGTATTTTTTTTGAAAGCCACATCTGTTTACCCCTGTTGCTAGGTATCAGTGATGAAAGCAACAAAATACATATGGCCTCATATTTATTTATGTTTGTTGTTGAACATATGCCTTTGACTCCAAAGCATCAACACATAATGACACTTGCATCAATCTGCTGTGAATGTACAGCAAATTTTCAGATACATTCAGATTTCATATACCTCATATAGGTTTTGTCCAAGGAAAACACGTCTTTGACAGTTGGTCAGTGCTGGAAAAACAATTTCATGTTCCTTTCAGAGGATTTGTGTCACTCTCAAGTCACAGTTACTGACTACAAATAGGATGAAAATTCAATTTCAGTTGCCTCTCTCCATGTCAGTACAGTGCTTGTTGTGGTTGCTGAGCTCTGCTTGAAGAAGGCTAGTTCACACTACAGGATTTTGAGCCCGATTTAAGCCTGATTTGCAAGTTAACGAACTTGCTGACAGGTCGGGCTGTAATCAGGGGAAAATCATCGGGTGATTACTTCATGTGTGAACTACACAACGATGCATCAAAGAGGCTCGCTGATGTGTCACCAACACATTGCACACGCAAAACAAATATCGAGCATGCCAAATATTTCGACCAGTCGGCCGACTTAACATCACGTGGTGTCAGGTGTCTTGAGAGCTACAGCCAATGAAAGAGCAAGGCATGGGTTGAGGTCACCGGAAGAAAACAACCGTAGCAACTTGGCTTGAAGAAAAGTCAGGCTTTTATTTTTTACACATAAAACTTGCATCAATCTATAGAATGTGTGGTAGATGCTTCGTCTTTCACTCTCTTTCACAGGCTTTTGGCTGCTATATTTTTTTTATTAACCACCAGCTGGTGCTGTTTTTGACACTCGAAGCTTTGAATCTTTTCCCGAAACGGTCGGAGGAAAGCCTCATTGCATCTGAGGCTTCATTTGCCCATCTCTACCGTTCCACTTCTCGCGTGTTTTCATGACAAAACGTGGTTTAGGGACCGAATAGAGTCGTTGGGTGACAGAGTTGTTGTCAGCTTGTGTAGTGTGTAACCCCTGGTTGCGGATCATTTACCTAGAGTCATGTAGTGTGAACACAACAACTTAAAGGCAGACAATCAAGTCACGTAGTCTGAACAGCACAGCGATCTGCCGACGTGTAAAATCATGTAGTGTGAATGTGGCTTAAGTCTGGAGGTAAAGGCACAGTAGGCAGAGCTGGGTCAGTTTGAAAGCTGTCCTGATCAACTAGCAGATATTCCGCTTCTAACGGTGCATTTCCCCTACAGCATCAAATCTGCGCTCAGTGCTCCTGGCAACGTTAAAACTCCACTGCTTTGGGGCGTGTGAAATTTAGGGCAGATCACGCCTCTGAAAAAAACGTTTATACCCTGTTTACGTTTCATCATCTTTTAACGGCAGTAGGGATGACTCGGTACGCATATCGTTACCGTTCGGTTCTCGGACAAATTCCAAGTGGAAGTGATCATCCCTATCCCATTGGAGTGGAGACTTTGGAGTAAGCAGGGCACCTGCGTGCCATTATGTAGCCGTTTGAAATGCACTTGGCGAAGGGAGCGATATAATTTCCTCATTATCATCAGCTGGCATGTTCCCGTGACAACGCAGAACGGTGTCAATCAGCAGATGTCGCTGTTTTAATGTCATTAATACCTTTTTATTGTTGTTAGCATAACAGTTGTAAATAAACATTCATTTTTATGTAATTTTATTTTACAAATATGATAATCTATAAAAACTAATATTTATAAAACATACAAAATATAAAAATATTTAAACATATAAAATATAAAATGTATATATTTTAATGCCGGTGTCCATCAGCGAATCTGCTGACGGACACCGTGCTGCGTTGTCACGGGAAGATGCCAGCTGATGATAATGAGGAAATTACATCGCTCCCTTCGCCAAGTGCATTTCAAACGACTACATAATGGCACGCACGTGCCCTGCTTACTCCAAAGTCTCCACTCCAATGGGATAGGGATGATCAAAATAAAAACAAGCTGTTATAGGTGTAATAGTCATGTGGGCAGCGCTGTGTCATATTTCATAGCTGTGCACAAGGCCTTTGTCACAGCTCCAGACTTATTTGTTCATTAATGATGTCATCAGTGACTAGTTGACTTCGACTTGACTTTCATCACATAAAAGTCGACTTTAAAAAATCAGAAGTCGTTCAACTCCTATGAACTGCACACATTATAGCGATCACGAAGAAGCCCCTCTGTCCCAAACGCGTACAGTAGGCGTATGTGGTTATGTAGACAGTATACAACGCCCCATCAGTATTTCTACACTGCCACCTTTTGGCGCAGCTGTGTAACTTAGAGAACAACATTTTTATATCGTTATCATGAGAAAAATAAGGCATGATCAGTGTTGCCAACTTAGCGACTTTGTCGCTAGATTTAGCGACTTTTTAGACCCCTTTAGCAACTTTTTTTTTTTAAAGCGCCTAGCGACAAATCTAGCGACTTTTGGAAAAACCTTAGCAACTTTCCAAATGTCGCCAGTACTGTCTTGCGAGCACGAGATCTTGAGTTACACCTCTCCCTGTGTCTGCTCTGATCAGTGAGCGCTGGCTCCGCCTGAGAGGAGCAGCACATCAGTGACCGCACGGCAGCTGACATAGATGTCAATGAGCTGCGCATGTGCACACAGTGTTGCCACGGATCAATCACTTGGCTGCTTCTCCTTTGTTTGAAATAAAACTATTTAATTTGACCGTATTTTCTTATTTCTTTTTTTGTGTTAATTCTTCTAATGCACTTATATTACTCACTGTCACTCATAGAGCTTTAGTTCATTCCGGTTTCTGAACTCCTCTGAGATCATTTACGTCTGAGAGACTGTACGTGATTGTACTTACTCATACACAACAATAAACTTAATTAAACCTATTAAACTCATATACACATATAAAAAGCATATATACATATAACTTTAAATACCACTTTATTAAAGATATACACAAATATAAAATACAAATAATAAAATCTAAATACATAATACAAATATAAAAAACTTGTACATAATACAAATACACAAAGCTAGAATATTACACACGTTTAAAATAGCTAAAATGTCACACTCTAAAATATATAATAGGACGTGATTACGTCATTAATATGCAAATTTACGCATGATGTCATCTAGCGATATTTAGTGACTTTTCGAGCAGACTTAAGCTACTTTCCATTGAAAATAGTTGGCAACACTGGGCGTGATAATGAGAAAACAACTTTTGTTATGTCGAGATCACTAAAAAATTAAGTCGTGATAACGAGAAAACAACTTTTGTTATGTCGTGAATGAATAATAACGAGAATGAAAAAAATTATAATGCGTGGCGACTTAGAACTTCCGTTGTAATCAGTTCAGACGTTACACAGTGCTCATTCAACAAATGCACAGCTAAACAGATGAGTTTGATTGTGGATTTAAATGTGGCTAATGTTTTGGCACATCTGGGCCCGTATTCACAAAACCTTAAGGCCAAAAGTAGTTCCTAACTCGCTGTTTAATCTCGATGAGTATCCAAGTAAACGCAGTCAGTTATGTCTTAAACATAAACCGTTAAGAAAATATTTAGTATGCGTTTCTTATATTAGGCTAATAATGTTAATCAACCAACAAAATAAAAACATGAGAATCACTCACTAAGTAACTTTTGTAACTTGAATATGAAATTGTTATACAGTTTTCATAAGCTCAGTAAAATACTGTTTATTTAGGTAATTTGTATCGTTTTATCTAAAGGTCTCTCTGAGGCCTAAGCCCCCCTAAAGATGAAATCCTAGAACTGCCCCTGCAAATTAGTTGAACATATATTTGTTTAATTAATGACACTTAGCCTGCATGTTAAAATCATGCATCAAAAAGTTTGAATGTGGCAATTAAAATTATTTTTTAAACCTTTATTTGGATATGGCAACATAATATCGTGATCTACAATATTTCTATGAATAAATCTCTGACAGAGACCCCTATCAGCCATCACTGTGTGCATATTTAGTAAGCATGCTGACATCATCCATAGCAACAATGTCAACCTCGCCCCTACTCTTAGCTTAAGACTTCTCTCTGTTCCTTAGTAAAAGTTTGTGTCAGCAGCTTTGTGAATAGGTTTTAAGAGAAAACTCTTAGCTAATTTAGGAGACTGCTAAATTAGTGCTATTTAGGAGAACTCTTAGTGGTAAGTAAGATAAAATGTTTTGTGAATACAGGCCCTGATCAAATACAGTTTTGTGAATACAGGCCCTGACGAAAGCACTGTGCATTATTTTTCACTCACTTAGTCTCTTACACAGGCATGTATGCACCTATAATAATTATAACTAATTAATGAAAGGTTTTCCGTCTCGAATCGCGCTTGCGGAAAGCACTCGAGAAACAGTGACCCTTCCACGGCTCGCTATGCTTCCAAGCAAGTCTCAAGCCTCAAGCAAGAGACGTTACATGATTTGACTGATTTTTACGTCGAAAAGGCGACAGCACGGCATTACAATAAATTATCATGTTTTCATAGCCGTTGACCAAATTCAAAAACAAAACTAAAATGAAATCATCTTTGAGTTGGTGTTTCGGGGGCCTTACGCAGCTTGCGTATTCTGCATATAGGGAAGATCGGCTCTGGAAAGATTTTCCCTGCAACTATTTCTGCAGTGATTACATATTTGTTGTCGTGTATTTCTGTCAAATGAACCAGCAATGACAATCACTCATGATTTAAGCATTCTTTTGAGTCTTATAGAGAACTAAACTGAACTGCTCTCTCTCATTGAATCATATAGCCTCTCACTGGCCTCAGGTCTGAAATTAACAGGGACTTGATTTATTTTTATGCATTTTACAGCGTAGTGCATTATAACCAGGAGGGTTCGTACAAAGTGCTTGAAGTACTTGAATTTTACTTTTTGAAATGTAAGTCCTGGAAAACCCTTGAAAACAGCCATATTTATGAAAAGGTACTTGAAAAGTACTTGAAATTTTAAAAGGCAGTATATATGAAATTATTGTTCATTTTTATTTCGATAAAAACAATATTTTCACGCAAAATTAACAATGCTGCGTGTGTTTAATAATGACAATTTCTCTGGGCTTTTGGGAGCTCACGAGATCTCGCAATATTACTCCTTGAGGTGAAAAGCGGTCTCGCGATATCAGTATAAAGTTCAGTTTGTGGTAAAACCTTTGATAGTGCTTGCATTATATTTTTCAGTCTTTTATTGCATGTGCTGTTCGTTTGGGTTTCATTTGGGAACGCATATAAAGTCTGACGCGCTTTGTGTTGCACTGTTGTCATTTACAATTGGGAAGTGCGTCTGCATCTCAGCCGCTCTGGACACAAACTCTTCCTCTGCATATGCTGGAGTTTGGGTTACTTAATGTTCATCTGGGAAAACAGTGTAGATTTGTAATGTAAATAATTTACAAACCTATGCCAACACAGGAGAATACATCGATTTGTTGAAAAGCATGACCACTTCAATGTCATTACATAAAGTCTGATATGCGCAATGCAGAACGGGCGAGCATTTGTTTGCTTATAAAGCATATATTCATTTATTTTATTTTTTAAATGACCGATCGTTTCGCTAGATAAGACCCTTATTCATCGTCTGGTATTGTTTATAGCCCTTTGAAGCTGCACTGAAACTGTAATTTTGACCTTCAACCGTTTGGAGTCCATTGAAGTACACTATATGGAGATATTTTGTGGAATGTTTTCATCAAAAACATTAATTTCTTTTCGACTGAAGAAAGAAATACATAAACACTTTGGATGACATGGGGGTGAGTAAATTATAAGGAAATTTTAATTTGAAAGTGAACTAATCCTTTAAGTTGGCTATATTCATATTACATATAGGCATATTACGTATTTTAACAGTTTTGTTCAATAAAACTATGTAATTACCTGGTTTTATGCTTTATTTAAACCGATTATGATTGCCTCATCGTTAGTTTATATATAAATAGTCATATTAAAGCCTGTTTTTCACTTAGGTTTATTTTTTATAAAAAAAAATATCATTACTCAATTGTCAAAATAATCAGTAGATTTCTTGATTGCCAAAATAATTGTTTCAAAATACAACTGCATTGTTTTGTGATTAAAAGATACATGTTTTGCAATAGTAAATTTCTTAAAAATAGTATTCAAATATTCTGTAATTCTAGTGAACCAAGTCTCTGTATTTTGTCTCATCTCATGAGCTAAGTTAATTATCACACCCCTAGCGTCTACAAGCATGATATAGCTCATATTTTTCCAAGTGTATAATATAGCTTTAATCTTCAGGTCAATCATGTATTCATAAAATAAAAGGAAAATCTACTTTGCCATAGTATCGTTTTAAATGTTAAAGTGGCCATAGTCATTGCATGCTTTTCTTGAGCTGCACTTTATTTGTACCATTGTTTATTAGTTTATGTATTACAATTTGAAAGATAGCAGTATTGTTTGATAAGTGAAAAGATAGCAGTATTGTTTGATAAGTGAGATCTCTGATTTTAGTCCTTGAAAACCCCCCAAAAATAGTGCTTAAAGTCCTTGAAAGTCCTGGAATTTGATTTTGTAATTGCTGTACGAACCCTGAACCAGTCACACACGATTCTGTTGAGTTTATAAATGCAGTAGCGAATCAGAGGCATTCAGATGAGTCAATGCTGAAACGCCATAGTTTTGTTTAGTGTGCACACTTGCCGACTGAATTCTGTTCTGCATGAATTCTCACCATAAACTACAAAGTGCAGATGTAGGCCTATGTACAAAGTTGGTAAGAGATTTGACAGTGTAGAGAGCTTCATTGATAATAACGCAAGTTTTTTTGAGAGTGCTTAAACTCATGCTATAGTCAGTGATGATGTGTTAATGTAAATGTTCTTTGCTCACTTTTGGTATATAATTTTTTCGCTGTTTGAATAACCATGGAAATTAAACAAGATAATGAAATAAAAAGTACAGTGTTTTTATGAAACTTTGATCACATTAAAATATTTCAGTACAACTGAATTTATATTTATGACATGACACGCATATTTTGTACTTGCCTAAGATATGTTTATGTTGTGCATAGTTCATAGATTACAACATTAAGCTACTTTTAGCCTTACCCTGCCTAGAGTTGGTTCACCCTCCGCCTATGTTGAATCATCTGAAGCAGTTTATGTGTCAGTAAAACCAACAAGAACATGGAGACCAAACTGTGCTGAATGAAGTGGACAATAAACTAAAAACGACTGAAACAAAAGACTACATTTTGAAAGTTAACTTTAACAAAAATCAGCTGAATCACGAGACTAAGTGGCCAATCATTGGTTTTTGTGTCCACCTGCACTATTTTCAGTTGGTTTCCTATGTGAACATGCCATGGATTTCTTTGACCATTCTGTTGCTTTTTGCTGTTTTCAAAGTTAAAAGATTTTTACGTTTCTAGATACACCATCATTAAAAAAAAAAAATGCATCAGCTGAAATCCTGCTAGCACCCCTAGGATATACTATATCTGATTTCTGATTTTAAATGTGATATTCTGTCTTTACTCAGATTTAGAACTTACTTTTCGTTCATTCAGCAGACTTAATCGCTTATAAATGAACAACATCACAATTTATCATAAACTGATGATTTAATATATAATTATTTTAATTGTGATCCACATTGTCTGACATCTTTTCTGAAATAATTGTATATGTAAAAAAAAAATCAATGGTCTAGGGCAGAACAAGATTATTAGTAGCACATTACAACTGTGGAACTTAATCAGGAGTTGGAAAGGGAAAGCCAAAACTTTGTCGCCTGTTACTCCAATACACAGAATTTTTTTAATTTTCAGCCTGGAATAATGTATGAAAGTTTCACATTGTGGAGAAAAGTTGCTATACCACTGTAAAGGATCTGTTTGAAAAGGATGTGGAGTTATCATTTGAACAGTTGAGGGTTAAATTTAAATTACCCCAAAATAACATTTTCAGGTATTTAAAAATTAGGAGCTTTGTGCATAAGCATATTGTCCCTGGATTTTCTTCTTGCCTCACTCACAGAACAGGTGCTCCTGGATAAAAGATCTAAGAGGTCACTAATAAGTGTGATCATTGTTCTATTGTTTTGTCATGTTAAAATAAAAAGTAAAACAAATAAATAATACACAACAAGTGGATTTTTCACTGTTAAAGCATTGGCCTGTTAAGAGATCACAGCCAGACTCCTGTGAAACAGTCATAAAAAAAAAAAAAAGGTAGTCGTTTGTTCATTTTCAGATCTAAAATGCATTGTGTACAAAAAATAAATGATACTTGGAGATAATTCTTTATCTTGTTTTATCTCTAAATATATCATCCACAGTTTTTGTTTGTTTGTTTTTTACCCTGCAGATGGTGGTCAGGAAGCAAGTTCAAAGAGCCAGAAGCATGTTGAAAACAAATGTAATATTTGCTCCCAGAATTTTTCCAGTGAGAGTCAACTTCAGAGACACCTACGAGACCATGAGGTCAATGATAAGGCAAGAGACTGCACAATATAATCTCACATAAGATCTGTATTGACAGGTGCTTTATGTTAAGATGTAATGTATAAATTATAATAGAGTTGCATGAAATACTTATTTGACAGGCATAGCCAACTAACTATCGTGTGAATAATCAGTAAGACGAGTAGTTCACAAGCATGCTGTGAACAATTAAAAATGCAAATCACTATAGCTAAAAGCCTACTGAATTTTCTTTATTTACTATTTTCACTTAATTCTCAACAGAGCCCAAGTTTGTTTTTATACTTTTTTTGTAAAAAGACTAATTCTATTTAAATATCAACGTCTAATGTTAAGCATTGATTTCTGAATATTGTAACAAATAACTAAAAGCAGGGTGCAGTTTCAGTAGTTTTTTTATTTTTAATGTATTAGTCCTGTTTTGGTAGTAATGGCAAATCTGCTGGTTCAGAACTGCTAATAACATAACTGTTACTTCTTCCTGGATGCAGCCATATCGGTGTGACCAGTGTCCTATGTCCTTTAATGTGGAGTACAATCTTGACCTTCATAAATCCACTCACACTACCAGTGAACCCAAATGCCCAGTATGCAATAAGAAGTTCTCAAGAGTGGCCAGTCTGAAGGCTCATGTCATGATACATGAAAAAGAAGAGGTCAGACAACTTTCTTTAAATCCACTGGACATTTATTCTTTCTGGTTAATCGAATCTTTGGTATTTGTCTCAAAGTAAAGACACATAAGTTTGATCCTGCCAGTCAGGTTAATTCAGAAGGAAAATACTAATTGTCTTTCAGTCTCTTTTTCATTATGTTTTAGAAATATTATGCTTTGTGTTGTCAGAACCTCCTGTGCTCTGAGTGTGGAGATGAATTCATTCTTCAGAGTGAGCTTTCTTTGCATCTTGAAGAACATAAGCAAGAGCTCAGTGGAACAAAGTCACACACTTGCAAGACCTGCAGCAAAGATTTCTCGACACAATACCTGCTGAAAGGACATTTGAAAAGTCATGCCAAAATCAGGTGTGATTACATAGTGATTACTGTTGAATCAATGATGTTCTCTTTAGCTGAAGGGTTTAGACATGAATGAAAACACTGTCGTCATTTACATGTGCATTTTTTTCTATAAAAGGATATGTTTAATCAAATGTTCACACAGCACTTCAGCATACCACCACAGTTTATCTAGTCAAAAGAAAAGATTTGGTCACTATAAGAGACAATCAAATAAGCCAGGTTAACATTTCTCAGAAATTATCTTTTGTGTTCCATGAAATATGGAAAGTCATACAAATTTGAACAACATGAGGTTGAATAAATTAAAACATGATAGTATGGTTTTCATTTTTCCACAATCTAAACAATTTGGGCACATTTAATAATTTGTGCACTCAAAATCATGTGTGTTGTTGTTTTTTTATAAGTTAATTCAATGAAAATAAGCTGAATCTCAAAATGTCAAGAATATATCAGTCCTGACTAAAGTTTATTTTAACAAGATCTGAGTTTTAACAAGTTAGTTTCAGTCCGAGACAATAACAGAGCAGAACATTTCTGCACAGATTGTCAGTGTAATGCAGGCTTTACAAAGAGGCCGTTGGTGCAGTAAGTATAATACATCTAACCCAACAGTAAACCTGCAATAAGTAGCAGCAATGAAATACTGAATCATACCGCAAGCCAGCACGTATTTATTTTGGTGTCATTATTAACCCTTTCGAACCCTGCTTCCATTGCAGTGGCCATCGCTTTTATTTTCCCCACCCAAATTGCAAAAGATTTTTAGATGGGATGCTGCTCAATCTCTGAATGTCCAGAATAGTCTATCATGTAGATTTATGTGTCAAAAAAATCCAAAACAAAATTTTTTTTTTAAAGAAGCAAGGTGGCACGTATAAGCTAAAATACACAAGTACTTACTACTTACAAGCTAGGAATGTTCTGAGATTTACGACTTGTGACAGCTGTACCTGACTGCCGCCACATTAATTTAGGCGCTACTTAGGTGTTACTTAGGCTCAGAGTCTGAGGACATCGAAAGCTCTGAGTAAAATGGCACGTGTTGTCATCTCAGATTTACGTAATTACGAAAGGGTGTGAATGCACCAAAAATGTATTTAATTTGTTTATAAAACATTTGTCACCAAAATGCTGAGAACTCAATAACCATTTTGTGGTTATGCTGTGTGGTTATGCAATGGGAATGTCTTTTTGAAATGTGATGTATTCTTGACAGGTTTTATGAGATTCATCCACTTAGATACCAGTTCTTTATATTGTTTGTTTGTTTTAGTTAGTTTTTTTTACTATAAGCTGAATAATCAGATCAGGTTTGATTCATTTATTGTGAGTATATTAATCAAGATATATTGTATGTACTATATGAGTTCAGCTTTGTTGCTCATACTCTGATCCTCAATTAAGTTTAAGGCCTGTTATAACAAGTTCAAGAAACTATAAGAACATTGATCGGAGAGGATTCAAGAACATTTGTCATCACTGTGGGAAGACATTTAAAAAACCCAGTCAGCTTGTTAGACATATACGCATTCACACAGGTAAACCCAAATCTAATTTATTTTTATACTTGAAAAGACAACACTAATATTTATATTTTTGTGAACCTGTGCTGTTGACTTTTTGACATTGTATTCTGTGTGATACAGGTGAGAGGCCATATAAATGCAATCACTGTGGAAAGACCTTCAACCAAAAGGTGGTTCTGCAAACACACATGGTGCGACATACAGGGGAGAAACCTCATATGTGCTTGCTTTGTCCTGCTTCTTTCTCCCAAAAAGGAAACCTTCATTCACATGTTCAGCGAGTTCACTCTCAGGTAACACCCCCTGCATTACCGGTCATGTGGTCATCGGATTGTCTTTGTATGTGTGTGTGGGTAGAGCGTATTTATAATCAATTGTCATTCAAATTAACAATCAAATAATCCATTAATAGTTAACATTAATGCAACAAAAAATGTGGAGAACTCCAAATATCATGTCTACATAGTAGGGCTGCAGTGGTACTTGTATCCATAAGGATAAAGGGCTTTTTACACACAACACACAATAATAATACAAAAGATTATTAAAAAAAATGATTACATTTGTATCTTGGCATGAGCAGAACAAAAAAAAAAAAATTGAGAGCAGCACAACATAGCCGTGTCTTGGTTTGAGGACGAATTTACAGTCTTTAGGCCCAAACTCAATGGCATGAAGCACTGACTGACAGTGCTTGCAAGTCACGTGCTCGCTTGACCAACGCTAATGCCAGAAGGAGGGTGGTCTAAAGTGACCGATGTGCAGAGGACTCGTTGGTTCCAGTGGCCTTGTCCTGATGGCCATCTAGTTGACGCGGTCTTCACAGGGGATCTATCACTGGGGCACATCTTGATTACATGGTCTCCACTGATATTCAGAGCTGTAGAGGTTATCTCTTGGCACTTATGGCCCGCTGCTGCTCCAGAACTCTCTGAATCCTTTTCTGCCTCGAACCCCACCTTGTAGGGCATTCTGTGATGAAGGTTGCTGGAGGTTGTGCTCTTTTTGTGCTTTTTTCAGGGTCATCTTCCCCTTCCAGGCATGGGAGAAATGTCCCATTAGCTTTTTGCAAAGACCAACAGCTCGAGTAATGCGTTTATCACCTTAGCAGCATTTTCTGAAGATTTAAGAAAAAACAAAACAAGGACACACAGGGTGAAATAACATTGCAATATTATAATTACAATTTTATATACCAGCATTTGAGAGCCTCTGTGGATTATATTTCCTAAATAAACTGATTATTTAGGAAATATATTACACATATTGCAATATCCAAAAAGTTTATACTACATGCAACTATACAAAAAACTACACCTTTTTTCTTTTTATTATTGCAAATATAAACATTCAACACTCACCGATGGCCAGATGTAAGCGGTGAGCAAAGTATTGTAGCCTGACCCAATTATTAAGTTTGGTAGCCTTCACCACATTAGCGCCATTGTCTGTTATAATGGACACTTGATTTTCCTCTTTTAAGTTCCAGCTGGCAAAAAATTCCCGCAATCCATGAGCTATGTTTTCACTGGTGTGGGATTCGGGCAAATATACAATGCCCAAACAGCATGCTTTTAATTCAAAATCTTAAGTAAGAAAGTTTATGTAGGGCTCAGTTGTATGACCACAGGTCAGTGGTGCTAGCGTAGAAGTCCACTTGGCCCAGCTCGGAGCTCACTGTCTTTGCACATGTGACGAACATCTGTGGAATTGCGACATGAGAAAAATAATTTATCACAAAGCTTTCTTCGGTCACGTTGTTTAATGGCATCCTTTCTTTAGCTAAAAAAACGTGTGGTAGCCTCTGATAATTCTTTGTGGCATTTTAAGGCTTTACACTTGCAAAACTTTGATAAATGGTTGTCTGTACGATTTCATAAAAACAGAATTTACTCTATAACGCGGAATGCAATGGAATTCGTCAGTTTTTGGATGAATTGAAGAAGGTCTGTCACTTAATTGGAATCACAATATGAACTAGTGTATGTGAATTTTAAAATGCAAAAAGACATTTAAATATGAATCTCGCATGTTCCGTTAGCCTCGGTATGTATGAATGGTGTAGATGCGGTTTTGTTTACCACACAAATACTGAAGCACACGTGAACTCACGGTGATTTTTGGCCTCATCATCTCACTTCATGACGACATGAACACATGAACTTACAGGGTGTTTCATTTGAGAAAACTAGCATCATATCATAGCAGCCTGTCAAAATAAAAGTGCGGTTTAACATGTAACAGAAATATATTACTCTTGTATTACTTTTGTACAGTATAATGTACATCTTTATATATTCCATTTACTCACAAATTTAAATAAAACAATTAAATGATAAAAATAATGAATACAACCACATTAGGCAAGGCAAATTTATTTATATAGCACATTTCATACATGGTGGTAATTCAAAGTGCTTTACATAAAAGGAAGTGAAATAGACATTAAAAATAATAAAACAAGGAATAAAAAAAACAATCACGACAAAAACTAAATTATATAAAAAATGTATTTTAAATTAATTTAAAATAGTTAAGAATAGAAAATGAGTATACATAGTGCAATCAGTTCGGACGTAGCACAGAGCTCATTCAACAAATGCACAACTAAACAGATTAGTTTTGAGTCTGTATTTAATTGTGGCTAATCTTTTAGCACATCTGATCTCTTCTGGAAGCTGATTCGAACTGCGGGTGGCGAAATAGCTAAAAGCGAACTCCTCTTGTTTTGTGTGAACGCTTGGTATTTCTAACTGACTCGATTCTACTGATCTGAGTGGTCTGTTAGGGTTATATTCAGTGAGCATATCTGCAATGTATTTAGGTCCTACGCCATTTTGTGATTTATAAACAAGTAAAAGTACTTTAAAATCAATCTTAAATGTAACTGGAAGCCAGTGTAAGGGCCTGAGGACTGGTGTGATTTGCTCAGATTTTCTGGTTCTAGTCAGAATCCTTGCAGCAGCGTTCTTGATTAGCTGCAGCTGTCTAATGCCGGTGAGGAGACCATTACAATAACCCACCCTGCTGGTGTTAAAGGCATGAACATGTTTCCTCCAAATCTTGACTGAAAAAATACATCTAATTCTTGCAATGTTTTTGAGATGATTGTATGCTGATTTAGTTACTGCTTTGACATGACTACTAAAGCTAAGGTCTGTCTCCAGAATCACCCCAAGATTTTTGACTTGATTTTCAGTTGTTTGACCCCTAGAGTCAAGATATGCATTCACCTTTAGAACTTCATCTTTGTTTCCAAATGCAATGACTTTTTCTCCTTGTTTAACTGAAGAAAGTTCTGGCACATCCAACTGTTAATTTAATCTACGCAGAGGGAGTCAATGGGGTTATAGTCATTTGGAGATAAGGCTAGGTAAATCTGGGTATCATCAGCATAGCTGTGATTTGGCAATTTGGTTATTTCTCATTATTTGACTTAGTGGGAGCATATACAGGCTAAACAAGAGCTGTGCAAGAATTGAGCCTTGTGGGACTCTGCATGTCATGGACGTCCACTGAGACTTATGCTCTCCTATACTCACATAATAGCCTCTCCCTTCAAAGCATGACCTAAACCATTTGTTTACCATCCCAGAAACCCCAACCCAGTTTTCCAGTCTCTGTAGAAGTATGTTATTATCAACATTGTCAAACACAGCACTAAGATCTAGTAGTACCAGCACTGATATTTTGCCAGAATCAGAATTAAGGTGAATATAATTGATTATATTAATAAGTGCTGTCTCTGTGCTGTGATGCACTCGGAAACCAGATAAAAAATTATCCAGGTATCCATTTGAATTTAAGTATTTGTTCAGCTGATTAAAAACTACCTTTTCAATGATCTTACCTAATGAATGGAAGATTTGATATTGGTCTATAGTTGCTCAACATGGTGTTATGAAGATTGCGTTTTTTCAGGAGGGGCTTATCAACTGCAGTCAGTTTTCAGGGAGTCTGGAAAAGTCCCAGAAAGAAGTGAGGCGTTCACCGATTCTAAGAGATCTGCTTCTAAACAATTGAGCACACTTTTGAAAAAAGATGTGAGAAGTGTGTCAAGATAACAGGTTGGATTGTTCTATCAATTTCATAACTTCTTTTTGAAATTGCGGTCGAATCTGTGTGACCTCTGCATAACTAGATGTGCCAATATCCTTTCTGATATTATTGATCTTCTCATAAACCAAAACAAACTCATTGCATTTGCTGTCTGTGAGCATTTCACTGGGAATCTGACTTGGGGGGTTTGTCAGTCTCTCAACAGTAACAAAAAGAGTGCAAGTGTTGTTTAAGTTATTGTTTATAAGGGTTGAGGAGAAGGTCTGTCTAGCTGTAGTTAGTTCTACATTGAAAGCATGAAGGATGTCTTTATAGATGCTATAGTGAATTTCGAGTTTTGTTTTCCGCCACATCCGCTCCGCCTTTGTGCATTGTCTTTTCATACAACATTTTCTCCAACATTATTTTTAACCACTTTGTGGAAAAAATACAATTATTATTCAAACTTGTTTAAAGGAATATTCACACTATCTTTCTACCATGTATTAATTTTAACAGTAAACCTCTGTTTGTTTGCCAATAAAAAATAAAAGATTTGATTATCAGAAAAAGTAAAACAAACAAAATAATTTCTGAAAAAAATAATAAATAAGTGTAGAATAATAAATAAGTGAACAATTTTATTGTTCAAAATATGTAAATTGAGAGTTTTGGACTTATTTTTTCACTGAAATAAATGTTTTAGATGGTACACAGAGAGTTAAGTACCGAAAAAAGGTACCGTTGGGTACCGGTACCGAATTTCAGGAACCGATACCGGTACCGGTTCAAATGTGAACGGTACCCAACCCTACTTGAGATCATTGACAAGAGCCTCCTGTGTAGTTCTGGGCTGATTCCTCACCGTTCACATGATCTTTGAAACTCCACAAGGTGAGATCTTACATTGCGCCCCAGACTGAGGGACATTGACAGTTATTTTGTGTTTCTTCCATTTGCACTGAGTCGATAACTGTGCCCAGGAACGAAACTCGTTGACTGGGCGACAGTATGCTCTTGGCAAAATTGACCCTGAGCCCCAGGCAATCTAAGTGGCTGAGGAGGAGGGTCTTGTACGATGTCGAAACCGCCTCTGACTGGGCCAGAATGAGCCAGTCGTCAAGGTAGTGGAGTATGCGGATTTCCATCTGTCGCAGAGGGGAGCGTGCCGCATCCATGCATCGCGTAAAAGTGTGGGGAGTCAGGGACAGACCAAACGGTAGGACCTTGTATTGATACTTTCATATCAAGGTAGCCACCCCTTCGAATGCGAATCTCAAGAATCGTCTGTGATGGGGGGCTACCTTGATATGAAAGTATGCATCTTTCAGATCCAACGACATGAACCAGTCCCCTGGGCATATTTGCGCGAGGATCTGTTTCAAAGTGATCATCCTGAACAAACTTTTCATCAGGGCTTGATTCAGGAGTCTGAGATCTAGAATAGGTCACAGGCCACCTTCTTTTTTGGGGACAAGGAAATAGCGGCTGTAGAAGCCTGACTCGCTCTGGGCTGGAGGAACGATTTCTATGGCTCCTTTTTCCAGCAGATTCATCACCTCTGCACGAAGGACTTGAGCGTCCTCTCTGCGCACTGTGGTGGTGCGCACACAGCAGAAACTCAGTGGTCTTCGAGCAAATTGGAGAGTATAACCTCGTCTTACCGTAGCCATTACCCACTCTGACACACCTGATGGCCTGCCAGGCCTCGGCCCGCGTGGCAAGGGGTTGAAACAGCTTTAAAGATAAAGCTGCATAAGGGCAGGACACTTATGGTAGGCAGAAAAGGACATTTTGCTCTCTTTTGAAAATGCATGTGTTTTATTTTGTCTGCTATCACAGCAGTCGGACACCCGGGCGCTAAAGTGGGCCTGTGGGGAACCAGAAACACACTTTTCTCTGCACCCAACTCTGAGCGGGGTGACAAGAGGCACATTAGAGTCTGCTTGCAGGGTGGTCCGGCGGTAGCGAGACTCAAGCCCCTCCTTTTTCTGCCTAACTGATCTAGAGGATTTCTGAGGCGCTGGATCCCATGCGATCTTGGGTCGTGGTCCTTAACGCTTCGGGAAGGGGTAGCGTCTTGCTGAACCTGAGGGCCCTCTATCCTGTCAACTTTCTTGAGGTCGAGGCTCAGGGGTGGCCGGCATTGGTTTGGCTCTCTGCTTAGTTGGCGCAGGTCTGGGGCGACTGGAAGCAGCAGAAGAGCTGGTGCGTTTCGGGAGGAAGTGTTGCATCGCTTGAGACGACTTCTGAGCCTCCGTGAAGCGTTCTGCAAGGCCCTCCACAGCTGGTCCAAACAGGCTTCCTGACAAGACCGGAGCATCGAGGAAGGGAACTTTGTCCGCCTCTTTCATCTCCGTCATTGTGAGCCAGAGGTGGCGCTCTAACACTATCAGGCTGGACATCGAATGCCCAATGGCTTAGACTGTGGCTTTGGTGGTGCGTAGAGCCAGGTCTGTTGCGCTTCTCAGGTCCCTGAGTGTAGTTGCATCCAGACCGGCTTCCTCACTGGCAAGCATCTTGGCCTTGAAGACCTGAGACCACAGCCATAGAGTGCCGAAGCCGCTTGCCCAGCCGCCGAGTATGCGCATCCAGCGAGTGCAGATGTGGCTCTGCACGGCTTGGACGGATGGCTCGCCCTCGCCTTCCATCCTCTGCCCCGCTGTTTTTCCTCACAGTTTCCTGGGAGGAAGAAAACGTGAGGGCGTGAGGGGCGGAGTCGCTCTCTGAAAAGAAAGCTATCCGCGAGCGCAGAGAGGCAAGACTGAAGCACTTGCAGTGCAAGTATTCAGCCCTGCTGAGCGCAGGGAATATATTACACTAACCATCAAAAAACAATTCAAACCAGTAACTTTTTCATCCATACTTATTATAAATCTAGTTAAATGCTCATTTAAATAATCATTTGTCCACAAAGTTATAAGAATGTGAAAATAATCTATAACTGGTGACTGTTGTGATCCCAACATGGAATAAGATCAAATTGGGTTGCCAGAGTCTAGGCAATAAATGGGAGACTGTCGCATTAATTACAGTATTGGTTAATTGCCAAAATAATAATATTTAATTTAATATTCAATATATTCAGTATGCCTCCAAATCTGCAGCGGGTGCTTTTGTTAATGAAAAATCTCTGTTTTTAGGCAACTGGTGTTCCTCTCTACCCATGCATGGACTGTAGCTGTGTCTATAAAAAGCTTGGCAGCCTCAATGCTCACATCAGCAAAATGCACATATCAGTAATGGAAGTTGAGGAGCCAGCAACACAGGTGATTTCAGTCTGTTCCTGTCTGAGATAAACGCATCTTACAGCTCACAAGCAGGAAAGGACATACTCCACTCAAAAATGAAATTTTTCTCATCATTTACTCATGCCGCCCAAGATATACAGGTGCATCTCAAAAAATTTGTATATCGTGAAGGTTTTTTTTTTCTTCTACATTTCAAAAAGTGAAACTTTCATAAATTCTAGATTCATTACATGTCAATTAAAACATGTCAAACGTTTTTTTTTGTTTTAATTTTGATGATTAGAGCTTGAACAAAATAAAAAAATCCAGTATCTCGAAATATTTGAATTTTTACATTTGAGTTTCATTAATCCCTTGACTATCCCCACAGTATAAATTCTGGATTTCTCTTGTTCTTTGAAACCACAATAATGGGGAAGACTGCTGACTTGGCAATAGTCCAGAAGAAAATCATTGACATCCTCCACAAAGAGGGTAAGTCACAGAAGGTAATTAATGAAAGGGGTGGCTGTTCACAGAGTGCTGTATCAAAGCATATTAAATGTGCTGACTGGAAGGAAGAAATTTGGTAGGAAAAGGTGCACAAGCAACAGGAATGACCGCAAGCTTGAGAATACTGTCAAGCAAAGCCGATTCAAACACTTGAGACAGCATCACAAGAAGTGGACTGAAGCTAGAGTCAGTGCATCAAGAGTCACCACGCTCCGAGATCTTCAGGAACAGGGATACCAAGCCACATCTGAAAGACACAACGTCAGAAGCATCTTACCTGGGCTAAGGAGAAAAATAACTGAACTGTTGCTCGGTGGTTCAAAGTGGTCCTCTTTTAAGATAAAAGTAAATTTTGCATTTCATTTGGAAATCAAGGTCCCAGAGTTTGGAGGAAGAGTGAAGAGGCACATAATACAAGCTGCTTGAAGTCCAGTGTAAAGTTTCTGAAGTCAATGATGATTTGGGGTGCCGTGACGTCTGCTGGTGTTGGTCCATTGTGTTTTATCAAGTCCAAAGTCAATGCAGCTGTATACCAGGAGATTTTTGAGCACTTTATGCTTCCATCTGCTAACAAGCTTTATGAAGATGTTGATTTCCTTTTCCAGCAGGACTTTAGCACCTGCCCACAGTGCCAAAACCACTTCCAATTGGTTTGCTGACCATGATATTACTGTGCTTGGCCAGCCACCATGCCTGACCTGAACCCCATATGGGAACAATGGGGTATTTTCAAGATAAAGATGAGAAACGGTCGATCCAACAATACAGACGAGCTGAAGACTCAATAGTGCCTCAGCAGTGCCACAGGCTGATTGCTTCCATGCCACACCTCACTGATGCTGTAATTTGTGCTAAATGAGCCCCGACCAAGTATTGAGTGCATAAATTAAGTTGAACATACTTTAAAGTACTTGAACTTTTCTGTTTTGCCAATCCTTTTTTATTTTGATTGGTCCTAGGAAATATTATAATATTTTGAGATACTGGATTTTCATGATCTGTAAGCGCTAATCATCAAAATTAAAACAAAACAAACTTTTGAAATGTATTACTTAAATTCTAAACAAATCTAGAATATATGAAAGTTTCACTTTTTGAAATAGTGTACAAAAAAATACGATATCCTATTTTTTATAGATTCACCTGTATTTGACTTTCTTCTGTGGAGAGTAAGTAAACAATAAGATAATTTAAATTTTTGGGCTGGAAAATTATTATATCCCCTTAGAAATTGTATGTGTGAAGCTTTGCTTAATTGTGCTTGACCTTAAACCAGTGGAATACAAAGATGTTAACCAAGGATTAATTGTAGTGTGAGAAACCTTTTGTTCACAGTCATCGCAAGGACTGATAAGCTTACCTGTAAAGTATGATTCTTCTGTTTATTTGTTTGTTTGTTTTCAGAAAGGAAATGCAAGGGTTGATCAGGGTGTAGTGGGGTCAGAAGGGGCAGAGGGTGTGACGGATGTGATCCAACAGCTTCTGGAACTGTCTGACCATGTGACAGCAGACAGTGCTCAAGCACCTCCCCATGGGCAGGCCATAGGCACAGCCATCAACCAGGACATCCTACAGGTAAGCAAGATCAATTTCAGTTAAAGAGAGTAAAAGTAACGTGAAACCTACTCAAGAGAACATTTTAAATGTCTGTAAAAAAAGTCATCACCTAGTTGAAGCATTTGATGGCATAAAAGATCTCATTTGATAGCATAAAAGACTCTGGCCTGATTGCATGGTGACAAAAGATCCATGTGTTCCTGTACTCTGCACAATACATCAGACTTTAACATCACAGTTAATTTTTACCATTACTTTGTCACAGACCTTGTTTTGAAAAAACAGTATGAACATATTAAAGGGCAGGTCATATGGTATTTTAAAGTGTTTTAATATTGTGTTGGAGTCCCCTATAACAGGTTTAAATGCATCTAAGGTCAGAAAACATTGTAATTTTCTCAGAATATACATTTAATATTAGAGTCATTTGCCAATGATTTCGAAAGATTCGTTCCAAGCAAGTTCGAGGCAAACCCCTCCCTTCCAATAAGCCTACTCTTCTCTGATTAGTCAGCTGGCCAAACCTGTTGTGATTGGCACAGAGAGGAGTCCTTGAGCAAGTTAACAAGCTCTACCATTGACAAAGCACCTTTACATAAAACAATAATATAGAATCCGTTCTTAAAATATTGACATAAAATACAAAAACACTTATGCAAGCGAATCGTGCCCACAGCTAAAATGTAGAATCATAGTCCATGTTTCATACTCTGGTGCAGTAGGTGGCGGTATGCACCTGATAAGTCATGATTGTAATCGCCATAAAACTAGAAGAAGAAAGATGATGCTTGTTTACCAAGTCGATGCAAGAGTGCTACCGTGGTGCCTCGAGTATACCCTAAACCCCTTCGTATACTGTGGATAACTCATTGTTGCCTCCATCACATTTGGTGGCAATGGTGGGATAGCTACTTGCAATACAGTGCCGGGAAGGCAAAAAAAACCAAGTGAAGGTGGCGTCAGAGGAGGAGGCGACCTGGAATTCTGTTGAGAATTCCCTTCTGCCTTCATCACATTTGGTGGCAGCGGTGGGATAGCTACTCGCAATACAGTGCTGGGAAGGCAGAAAACACAAGTCAAGGTGGCGAAAGAGAAGGAGGCGGCCTAGAATTCTGTTGAGACTATGGAGGATAAGGAGGGAGAGACGAGTCTTCACAGAGTCTTCTCAAAGTCCAGTTCACCACCGACCAAGCCAGTCACCCCTGATGCTACAGCTGGTGAGGGAAAGATTTCCCTGATGTACAGATTTCTCTACACTCAAGAGCAGAGAGTGGAGCGATATCAGCGGGAGCTCGAAGGTCTTCATGGCTCCATCTTGCTGACGATTCATCCTGCTGAGACCTTGCTCAGAATCAGAATCAGAATTAGCTTTATTGCCAGGTATGTTTACACATACGAGGAATTTGTTTTCGTGACAGAAGCTACCGCAGTGCAACAGAATGACAGTGACAGAACAAAAACACAGATAATAAAAATAAAAAAGAACAAGTAAATAAGGATTAACAAAATACAAATTGACAATTGTATGCACAGGTATATAACAATGGACAGTTTTGTATGTACAGGTATATTATGTGCAATTGAAGTGTAAACTAAGTTTATAAATAGTGTGTGTACCAAAATTATTGTCAAGCGTTCATGAGATGGATTGCATGAGGGAAGAAACCGTTCCTGTGTCTGGTCGTTCTGGTACTCAGAGCTATGTGGCCAAGATGACGCCGAGTATGGCAGCCGTGTTGCAAGCTCCGAGAAAACTGTGCAGTTTTTCGTATGTTTTATTTGTTTTTATGTTGTTATTTATAACATCTTACGTGTTAGATGTTGTTACTATAACTGTTTACGATAGACACATGCTTTTAAACATTGGTTCCTCTGTCGCGCAATGCAAACCGGACTTCCTGGAGTTCTTGAATGACGGTGCCTTGTTCACAGACACGGCATCAGAACCCTTTGTGTGGACCGCACGACCGTGACGAAAAAAACGTAGCCAAAAAAGAGGAAAGAGAGCTGGCGTCCTCGTCAGACTGAGACGCCGTGCTTTCCGACCGCCTCTTCCAACCATTTTGCTGGCTAACGTTCAGTCACTGGACAACAAACTCTGTGAACTGCGGG
This sequence comes from Schizopygopsis malacanthus, assembly GCA_027474115.1. Lineage (NCBI taxonomy): Eukaryota > Metazoa > Chordata > Actinopteri > Cypriniformes > Cyprinidae > Schizopygopsis > Schizopygopsis malacanthus. Next base: position 27,154,412 of record CM049872.1, read on the forward strand.
CGCGCATCTCATACCAACGGGAAACAAGGGACTGCTGCGATTTTCCTCACAGAAACCTGGATGTATGCAATGGTTCCAGACTCAGCCATCGAGCTCACGGGCTTCTCCGTGCATCGCTCGGACAGAACGAAAGAGCTCACAGGGAAAAGCAGAGGTGGGGGTGTTTGTTTCTATATCAACAACTCATGGTGTGACGAAAGGAACATACACTCTATTAAATCCTTCTGCTCCCTTGATCTGGAATTTCATATGCTTCTGTGTCGACCATTCTGGCTACCGAGGGAATTTACAGCGATCATAATCACGGCTGTTTACATTCCCCCTCATGCCAACACAGACCAGGCACTCAAGGAACTGTACGGGAATATAAGTTAGCAGGAAACCGTGCACCCAGATGCAGCATTTGTTGTTACGGGGGACTTTAATAAAGCCAACTTCAGAACAATAGCTCAAATACATTCAACACATCACCATCAACACACGTGTTGACTGTGTACTGGACCACTGCTACTCCCCCTTCCGGGACGCATACAAATCCCTCCCCCGCCCACCTTTCGGCAAATCGGATCACTCTTCGTTCTGCTCCTGCCTGCTTATAAGCAGAAACTGAAACGTGAAACGGACACTATACTACAGGACTGTTTAGATCACATGGACTGGGACATGTTCCGGGCAGCGTCTGATGACGACATAGAGGCGTATTCAGATTCTGTAACGTGTTTTATCAGGAAATGTATAGAAGACGTAGTTCCGACAAAGACAATCCGCATCTACCCCAACCAAAAACCGTCGATTTACAGTGATGTTTGATCAGCCTTGTCAGCGCGGACATCTACCTTTAAATCCGGAAACACTGACGATCGAAAACAAGCCAGTTACGATCTCAGGAGATCCACCAAAGCCGCCAAACGACAATACAAAAACAAAGTTGAAGAACAATTCAACACCAACAACCCAAGAAGCATGTTGCAGGGCATCAACAACATCACAGGTTTTAAAGGGAATAAACCAGCTACTGTGAACATTGCCGCCTCTCTACCGGACGAGCTTAATACTTTTTATGCTCGTTTCGAGGCTGACAACACCGCCCACACAGAGAGTGCACCCGTGGCTGCTGCAGAAGAGGTGAGTCCACTCTCCCTTTCTGTCGTGGATGTAACCCGATCCTTCAAATGGGTGAACATCCGCAAAGCAGTGGGCCCGGATGGCATACGAGGCCGTGTGCTCTGAGCATGCGCATTCCAACTAGCCGGGGTTTTTACAGACATTTTCAATCTGTCCCTCTCTCTGTCTGTAGTTCCCGCATGCTTCAAAAAAATCCACCATTGTGCCCATACCAAAGAAAAATAAAATCACATGCTTGAATGACTGGAGGGCCGTTGCTCTGACCCCCATCTGCAGCAACTGTTTTGAGAAGCTCGTCAGAGACCACATCTGCTCTGTGTAGAGGTCTGCTACCCGACTCGAACCCGCGGGTTTCGGGTTAATATTTAATGGATAGCTTCGGGCTTGGTTCGGGTTTGTAGCTAAACCAAAACTATATGAAGAGCAGAGGTGGAAAGAGTACTAAAATATTCTACTCAAGTAAAAGTACCATTACATTACTGAAATTTTACTTAAGTACAAGTAAAAGTACCAGTCTAAAAATATACTCAAGTAAAAGTAAAAAGTAGCTCATTTAAAATTTACTCTGAGTAAAAATTACTTAGTTAAATTTCAACAATGGGATGGAGGAAAAAATGGGATAGACCAAAGGTGTCCAACTCAGTACCTGGTGGGCCACAGCCCTACACAGTGTAGATATTACCCTAATTAAACACATCTGATCCAGCTAAACTAATCATTTAGGCTTATTTGAAAACTACATGGTGTGTGTATTGAAGCAGGGTTGGAACTAAACTCTTTAGGGCTGTGGCCCTCCAGGAACTGAGTTTGACACACCTGGGATATGGGCCTATAAATCTCAAACTAGGTGTTTTTAATTAAAGGAATCGGTTAATTAGAATAATAAGACATTTAGGCTGTTACCAGGCAAATTAAATCAGTATCAACTAAATTCATCTTTGCAATGCAGAGGAAACGCAGAAGCTTCATCTGAAGTGGCATTGATGTATTTACACATTGACATGAAAGCATTTAGCCTGCAGTTACAAATGCCGAAATAATGTTTAGATAAACAAGACATAAAATGTGACCCTGAACCACAAAACCATAAGGGTCCATTTTCCTAAATTGCGATTTATACATCATCTGAAAGCTGAATAAATAATATTTCCATTGATGTATGGTTTGTAATGATAGGACAATATTTATAAATCTGGAATCTGAGGGTGCAAAAAATCCAAATATTGAGAAAATCTCCTTTAAAGTTGTTCAAATTAAGCTCTTAGTTTTGATATATTTACAGTAGGAAATTTACAAAATATATTAATGGAACATGATCTTTACTTAATATGCTAATGATTTTTGGCATAAAAGAAAAAATTATAATTTTGACCCATACAATGTATTGTTAGCTATTGCTACAAATATACCCCAGCGACTTAAGACTGGTTTTGTGCTCCATGCCAGGGTCACAAATGTTAAATAGTCATTTGAAATAAAAAAATAAAAAAATAAGATACTTTAAATGGTAAATTAAAACCACCAGTAGGTGTCAGCAAGTCACTGATAAGAGAGTCATTGCGATTGAACAGAATCATTTAAACGGTTAATTCATTCAGGAACAAAACACCGTCATTGCTCAGTCAGAGACGCAAAACTGTGTATGGAATTACTTTTGTTGTCGAAATAGAGCAAAAACAGGCAATATGGTGTCTAAAACGTAAGTCTCTTAATTAACTTATTTTTTGAACTGTTGTAAAAAGAAAAACTACAGCCCTATGTAATCATGGTGATTTTTGGAGAAAAACGGCATTCTTTCATGTGATGTTGACTTACTATATTAAATTATATAAATATATAAATTTTCTGCTTCTATATCTTCAATTTTGTGATCCCTCTACACGCATTTTAACAGACTGAATCACGCAGTGAAAGAAAGCACTCCAAATGCACGCGGATTAGTCTGATCTAACGTTACTAGATTTCACGGCACACTTAGAGTGATTTGTTTGGTTTTTGGCAAAATACTGATAATGCCAAATCGCACATCGTTAAAACAACAATTATTATATTATCGCAGATGATATTGCACACCCTGCACCACTGTCTTTTCGGCTCATTTGTGCAAAACCTTTTGTTAAACTGTTAAAGCTTCATTTTAACCACCAATGCAACGATGCAAGTATTTACCTTACGTTACCTCTACATGCTTGCGAAGGGTTGATGTCGATATATTATAAGCTGCTAGTTCGGTCTCCCGAGGCAAACACAGCTTACACTGCATAATAGAGCATGAATATGGCCAGGGGTTCACTTCATTTCCTTTGAGTTCAACTTCAGCAGAGCACGACAAGGTTTGGTTTTCAGCTGGGTCTGCACCATTAACGCCTGTCTTGTCCGTCTGCATCGTTCTTGTGATTTTAGCGCCAGTTTCTTCTTCTGCCAATTATTTACTGCAGTTGTTTCCACGGAGCGATTTTTTTTTTACTCAGTAATTAATCGGTTTTAAAATGTAGAATACAATACTTCAAAAAAGTACAATACTTCACACAAAATATACTTAAGTAAAAGTAAAATTACAGATTAAAAATATTACTTAAAAAAAGTGCAAGTACACAAAAAATCCACTCAATTACAGTAACGCGAGTAAATGTAATTCGTTACTTTCCACCTCTGATGCAGAGGCTTCGCTGCTTTCATAGACGCATGCACACACATTGCACACAGATATCAGAGATCGCGCAGAGCACAAACAGCACGGAAACTTTTATTAGTAAAATAGCTTCGCCAGGCTACTGACTAGCAAGTCACAACATTATATTTATCTGCAATGAGGCGCAAAATCGCTGTTTTTGAAGTAACTAAGCCTCATTGCTTGTAGAGACAGACGCGCAGACGCAGGTTCACATACACGCGCAACATTCATCCCTCTCTCTCTCTCTGTCTGTCCCGGTCTCTCTCTCTCTCTCGCTAATTCAAATAAATACAATATTATTTAAGATCTTATGTCTGATTTAAAGCAGACAGAATGCTAACGAGCCTTAACTGACAAAAAATGACCATAATTTGCACGGTGGAAGAATTATCTTCTTGTCCATACAAAATTCATAAACTCGGCAGAATGTATGCGACCGCTGCACCTGATGTTCACAAACTTTCATAACTGGTAAATGTTTGTGAAATGGCAGAGCCTTGATTAATCTGCTTCTTTGCATGCAATCGTGAATTGCAGCCTTTTTCCTTTTTTTTAAATTGGCTATTCGTTGGGGGGGGGGCGGGGGGGATTTCGGGTTCGGGCTCTAAATTTAACTGTGTCGCTCGGGTCGGGTTGGGTCAGATGATCTCGGGTATGGGCCGGGTTCGGGCTTCAGTTTTGAGCCCGTGCAGACCTCTAGCTCTGTGCTGCCTGCTTCACTGGACTCCCTACAATTTGCATATCACAGTAACCGTTCCACAGACGATGTTATTGCCTTCACCCTGCACACTGCTCTCTCCAACCTGGAAAATAAGAACACCTATGTGAGGATGCTGTTCGTGGATTATAGTTCAGCATTTAACACCATAGTGCCTGCCACACTGGTTGCGAAGCTCCAGACTCTGGGACTGAACAGATGTCTGTGCAGCTGGATCCTGGACTTCCTGACAGACAGAAGTCAGGTGGTCAGAATGGGCAACAACACCTCATCTCCTCTGGTCCTCAACACTGGTGCACCGCAGGGCTGCGTCCTCAGCCCACTCCTGCACTCCCTGTACACACACGACTGTACAGCTACACACAGCTCCAATGTCATCGTCAAATTTGCTGATGACACAATGGTGATAGGCCTCATCAACGACAACGATGAGATGGCCTACAGAGAGGAGGTGAGTACCCTGACTAAATGGTGTCAGGAGAACCACCTCTCACTCAACATCGACAAGACCAAGGAGCTGGCGGTGGATTTCAGGAGACAGAGCAGAGAACACACACCCATCACCATTGACAAGACACCTGTGTAGCGGGTAAACAGCTTTAAGTTCCTCGGCGTTCACATCACCGAGGATCTCACATGGCCTGCTCATACAGATGCAGTGCTGAAGAAGGCACATCAGCGTCTCTTCTTCCTGAGACGGCTGAGGAAGTTTGGAACTAACCCCAGCATCCTCAGATCCTTCTACACCTGCACTGTGGAGAGCTTCCTGACCGGCTGCATCACCGGCTGGTTTGGAAACAGCACTGCTGGCAACCGCAAAGCTCTGCAAAGGGTCGTGCGAACTGCCCGCCACATTGTTGGAGGTGAGCTTCACTCCCTCCAGGACATCTACACCAGGTGGTGTATAAGGAAAGTCCGGAGGATCATCAAAGACTCCAGCCACCCGTCCCGCAGTCTGCTCTCTCTGCTGCCCTCAGGAAGACATCTCCGCAGCATCCGATCCCGCACTAGCCGACTGAGGGATAGCTTTTTCCCTCAGGCTATCAGGCTAATGAACAGCAAAAACTAATACACCCTACAGCACACTCCCACTTTACAATATGCCACGCACTGCACTTTAACACAGTTCAACTGGACTACAAGCACACCTTACACAAACACAACAATCTATCTGCTACCACTGGATACCATGCAACGCACATCCATGACATTGCGTATCCGGCCTATGTAAAATCTGCTGCAACTTTTTTTCGCATATTATTGTGTGTATATATTATATCGTGTACATAATGTAAAATGTGTACATATGGTGATATTTTAGCATAACGTGTATTGATAATTGTAAGTATGTCTTAGATAGTACACTGTGTGTACTGAGTATATGTATGTGTATTCTGCACATTGTCTTCTCGATAAGTATGGTAAAGACTGTCTATATGTTTTAAATTTTAGGTCTTGTGAACTTGAGAATTCACTCCCGTGTCCCGCTCTCAACGAAAGCACAACGTGCTGTAGTGATGTGACAATAAAAGTGATTTGATTTGTATTTTGATTTTATGTAGCGTTTCGAGTTTGTGATGCATTTTGGAAACAGGAGATGGTAACACCTGTTCAAAGAGCCAGGGGGTGCCTGGCAGAATTCAAATGAGCCAGATTATGCCCATAGTATATGTGTACCATATGCATAACGTGTATTGATTTGCTCACCCTGCACATTGATAAGTACAGTAAATCCCCGCTGGAGAGTGGTGGTGAGGGATTGTAGCCGAAAATGGTATTCAAAGCTCCAGCCATTTTGCTCACCCTGGACAGTTCCTGGACCCTCAGCAGTCCGGACTACCCTCCATAGTCTTCTGAGGTCAGATTTGGTAGCTGAGCTGAACCAGAGAGTTATTGATGTGCAGAGGACGGATTCAATGATGGCAGATTAGAACTGTATCAGCAGTTCCTGTGGCAGGATTCTCTTCCTCAGCTGGCGAAGGAAGTACAGCCTCTGCTGGGCCTTTTTCACAATAGAGTCTATGTGATTGTCCCACTTCAGGTCCTGGGAGATGGTGGTGCCCAAGAACTTGAATGACTCCAAAGCAGTCACAGTGCTGTTCATGATGGTAAGTGGGGGGAGAGCAGGGAAATTTCTCCTGAAGTTCACGATCATCTCCACTGTTTTGAGCATGTTCAGCTCCAGGTTGTTAAGACTGCACCAGACAGCCAGCACCTTAACCTCCTGTCTGTAAGCAGACTCGTCACCATCCTGGATGAGGCCGATCAGTGGGGTTTCGTCTGCAAACTTCAGGAGCTTGACAGAGGGGTCTATAGATGTGCAGTTGTTTGTGTACAGGGAGAAGAGCAGTGGGGAGAGAACACAGCCCTGCGGAGCTCTAGTGCTGATCGTACGGGTCCTGGATGTGTATTTTCCCAGCCTCACTAACTGCTGCCTGTCTGTCAGGAAGCTGTTGATCCACTGACAGATGGAGGTGGGCACGGATAGCTGAGTTAGTTTGGGCAGGAGGAGGTTTGGGATGATAGTGTTAAAGGCTGGGCTGAAGTCCACAAACAGGATCTTCACATAAGCCCCTGGTCTGTCTAGATGTTGCCGAACATAATGCAGTCCCATGTTGACTTCATCGTCCCCAGACCAGTTTGCTCTGTAGGCAAACTGAAGAGAATCCAGCGAGAGTCCATTGATGTCCTTCAGGTGGGCCAGCACCAGTTTTTCAAATGACTTCATGACCACAGACGTTAAAGCCACAGGCCTGTATTTATTTAGTCCTGTAATTCTGGGTTTCTTTGGGATGGGGATGATGGTGGAGGGTTTGAAGCATAAAGGGACTTCGCACAGTTCCAGTGATCTGTTGGAGATCTTTGTGAAGATGGGGGCCAGCTGGTCAGCACAGGATTTCAGACAGGCTGGTGTGACACAGTCTGGGCATGGTGCTTTTTTTTAAGACCTGAGCATCTCTGGCTAGGGCTGGGCTAGGGCCTAAATTTGAGGCACGCGCAGGGCTCTAATTTAAGATATGGCACCGACCTGGCAGACTCAACGTGGTAGCCAACTACCTGGTTTCTGGCCAGTACGCGGCTTGGAGAGGGGGAAGGTAATGTTTAAAAAATCACATTAGCTGCCACCGCTGGGGAAGCAGCACTGGCACACACACCTACTTGAACATACTCTTACTTACCTAATTTATTTTCTGTACTATTCCTCCCTGCTAGAGATGGGCACCGAGAACTGGTCTTTTTTTGGACCGGTATGTAATTGGGTCAATACCGGACTACCGGTAAGCTTCAGGACAAACGATGCGGTTATCGACACTTGAGTAGTTTTATCTCCGTATACTTCAGTGTTGATGACAAATTAGAAGCTGCTGTTGCTTGTCATTTTTTCTTCACTGAATGATTTGGCCTTCATTTGCTCGACGTGCGTGTGATATCGATGTACATGTCGTGCAGTGTGTGTGTGTGTGTGTGTTTGCGTGCAATCAGTGGCAGCCTGAGTGAAAAAGTATGGGCTCTACATTATAAAACTAAGTTACACCAGCATCAGATGCTATATGTGCAGTAGTGTAATAGTGAACAAAGGAGGCAACGCCAGTAATATAATGAAACATTTACTAACAAAACAACATGCAATGCGCTGTATTTACTATGCCTCTCGGCTCCAGCTGCAACTGCAACTCGCGAGACTCGCAACATTCACATCAAATGTTGACTCGGCGGTAGTTATACTCACGAGACACTGCACTTATTCAAAATCACAAAAGTACATTATTTGCGTGTGCTTTAGTTTAAAGCCTTGCCGGTTAAACATTTAATTCGCCTGCTGTTCTGACATGCGCTTATTCAGAGCGTGTGCACCTGAAGCATGAGTAAGTTACACTAAAAGCCGGTCAAACAGAACATGATTACTTGGTTATTTAGTTATCGTCAGATTGCGCTAATACTGTCAAAAACACACAAGGTTTACATATAAACACAGTTAGTTATGTCTAAAGTGAAAGTAACAGTTAGGAGAGAGAGACAGATGCGTGCAGGTATTAAAGGGACATAACTAAACCAGGGGCGGATTAAGTGAATTGGGGGCCTCAGGCAAATATAGGAATGGGGCCCTATATATTTGCACACATTTACCTAGATCAACCTAGAGGTTCCTTTTTTGTCGTGATGCTTGCTGTTGCACAATGGTGCCCCATTGTTGTGACCAATGTTTCTACATTGTTCATGTACATGTTGTAATGGGATTCTTTCATTTACATTTACATTTATTCATTCATTCAAGACACTTTTATTATTCCATGTTGTAGACCACGAAATAGCATTTGATTTACCATTGAGATACAAGTTTTAACAAAAAACTAAATAAATTATAAAATTATAAACCTCACAATTGAACCTTTTAAACAATTTTTTTAAGAAAATGGATGAGTCAGAGAAGTATAAATTATGATATTATTTAAAACTGGTTTATGTGGGTGGATTTTCGCATTGGTCTGAACAAAAACAGACTGGATTATTGAAAATGCACATTCATTCTCTGCCAGTAGGAGGTGCTTTTGGAATGTCAGAAATATAGAGTTTCCCCTGGTAACGGCTGTAAACAAAGCAGCGCTCAGCTCATAAATTATAGTTTATCAGGTAAAATGAAAATGCCATCCAAACTTTTCTGAAGACAATTGGTTCCCTTCAGAGGTTAATTCTTATAAAAACTTGAATTAGTGAGAATGAGAAAAGTGTAAAATATAGCCTATATTGACAAGGAAATCCACTGATGAGTTAATGTTACCAGCGTAAGCCTATGTTTAATTTTCTACTAGTCATTTTAACTTGGAGCTGTCAATCGATTAAAATATTTCATTGTGATTAAATCGCATGATTGTCATGAGTTAACTCGCAAATAATCACAACTTAATCACACATTTGTATCTGTTCGAAATGTACCTTAAATTAATACTTTTCATGTTTTTTATACTCTAATCAACATGGGCATGGACAAATATGGATGCTTTATGCAATATATGTTTTTTTATTAGTGAAACCATAGTCAACATAGAGCATGGAGACTAGAGATGTTTTTCAAAGAACTTGTTCATGTCTAGTAGAAATGGAAAAAAAGAACATAGAAATAGATTCCCATTACTTCTCTTTCTTTGCACTGAGAAATTTACTTACACAAACCTGTTTACATTTTCGCATGACAGGTTAGCTCTTCTACTGAACAGGAAAAATGTATAGTTATTATTAGGGCTGTGACGGTGGCAGATTTTTACCACCGCGGTGGTAATGGACCAACTACCGCCGGTGGCGCGGTGTTGTGATATATATATATATATATATAGGCTATATATATATATATATAATTCTGAAACGCAAAAATAAATGAATGAGGCTCAATCATCTATTAACAAACATACGTGTTTATTTTAGCACTTACGTCAGTGAACACAGCCTGCAAAACACTAAAATAAATATCAAATAAATAATACAGTTAAATAGGAAAGTAGCCTTAAATGAGAAAGTTAAATACACCCGGTCTACCTCACGCGAGCGGCACGGCGAGAACCGATTATAATCAGTGATGCTGTCTACACCAGATGCGAGATACAACACGACAAATCGGTCGCAGTAAACTGTCTCGTCCTATTTATGACGAACTGAAACCAAGTTAAAATGTCCTGAGGACAGACTCAACCTGTTGTGTTGCGAAGCGGCATCCGGTTTAGACACGGTTCACTGTTCTGCCACCAAACAAGCGGGTGCGTTAACTCCTCGTGCACGACGCTGCACGCGCTCTCTGTGGAATAGGAATCGCGCCATATGTTGCCACATTTCTTGTTAACATCTTCCATTTACCGCGGTCTTATTCGTATTTGGCAAATTTGGAGAAATCCTCACAAATACATACCTGATCATCTGGGCGTTTGCGATGACGTGAACTTGAAGACACTTGTACAAACGCGGATGGGTGACATGAATGGAGATGATTCCAGATCGGTGATGTAGTATTTGGTTTCCCAAAAAGGTCCATCGCTCATCACGAAATAAATATGCTGAATGCAGAATAAACAGTAGGCCTATTTTCTTGCGCTCAAACCTGCCAATCTAAAGGAAGCGCCCTGTATGGCGTTTGAGGTAATTTGTGAATTAGCAGATTTATAGTCTAAATAAAACAATTTGCAACTGTTACTATTATTACACTTGTTTACAAAACTTTGTATTATGCTTGTTATAGAGTGTGTGACGTCACGTGCACTACCGCCGGTGGCAATACACAACCGCGGTGGCAACCGACCACCGCCGGTGACGCGGTTTCACGGCCACCGTCACAGCCCTAGTTATTATGTATTACGCTGGAAAAGAGAGACCTCACACTCTCGCAGCGGTCAGCATCTTCAAATGCATAATATTTTAATTTGCTACAAGCAAGATACACATGAAGCACATTCAACTCGGACATGCAGACGGTTGTCGTGGTAATAAACACATAAACAGCAACCACTCGCATATCAGCGCTAAATGCGCATCTTGTATAGACTCAACGGCAACAACATAAACAAACATTACTGGGCATGCGCATGTTTGTGGCCCTAACTTAACTTCCGGTGGACATCCAAATAGAATCAATAACAACAGCTAAGTCCCTCTGGAGTAGCTTATTTTTTATAACAAGCAAGATATGTTTGCTTCGTAAATCAGACGGACTGAGATGCAGCGATAACTACTTGGACGGACTTATTAAAAATGCTAATTCACTCTCTGCCAGCAGGAGATGCTAAAAAGCGGGAGAACTAACGTTAGAGGTATCCCGAGTAACGACTGTTGGGCTGTAAGCTGAGCTTACAAACACTGCTTTATCAGGCATTTAACATGCAAGATGAAAATGACATCAAACATTTTCTAAAGACAGTGTTCCTTCAGAAATACAGTGATATAAAAACATCTGCGCCTCGTTATGATTTTTAAACGTGCATTATGTAATGAAACTATAGAAATTATTTTAGCTTTTTGGGGAATCATTAGCTTACAGATAACATTTTGCTTGTTTAAAGAAATATTAATCTTTGACTTATGATTTATACTTTATTAACGGCTCGTCCAGCGATCATTAACATCAGTATATCTTTAACAATTTAGTTTATTTTGCTTTCGTGGCCAACGATAAACAAAATAAAGGGTTTTATACCATTTGAGCGAGGTAACGCGATCTTTTGGCAATAAGTTTGAACTAGAAAATCACATCCCAAGTCATGATTCTTTATAAACGAAACAAGGTTTATTTACTAACCACTATTCTACGATACATGGACTAACTTAATACAAACACATAGACAAACATAAACATACACACACACACATTCAGAATTTGCGAGTAACGTTAGAAGAAAGTATTTTCTAGCACCCTTTTCTATCTCATAACTATAACTTATGGGAAGATCACGAACATAACTCTGCTATGTTTCTGCGTACAGATCGATTCACCAGTTTCAGTAAGAATAGAGACACTGTTTGGTTACTTGCGTTCATTCAGCAGGCCGACTCTCTTGCTTCGTTCCACGTGGTTACTTCGTGTTTTCACGGACGTCTCCAATGCTTGAGTTTCGGCTCACGTGGTTCCTGGAATCTCCGGCTTTGTCGCTGCTGCGTGACGTCACTGGGGAAGCTCTCTCTTGCGCTTGGCGGTCTTTGTTCTGTGTTAGATGGAAGGCGTCGTTGGTCTGCTGGCTTTGAGGTGTTACGGCTTTACGAAGTCTTGAATTCGATTAGCTAGTTTTTCTCAGCCCGATGTTAAGGCGAGTGTCCAGCGCGACCGAAGCTTACGGATCGTCCGCGAGCGAGCACGTTGAAGAGCGAGGAGAAAGAGAAAGATGAAGCAGTGCTGTTTTCTGTGGCTGATTTGTTCAGCTTGTCGCTGCCTTCTCATCCGACAGCTAGTCAGGCTGAATCTGGTTTCTCTTTCTTTTCCCACTTCCGATCCTCCTCTTTTCGTTGGAAGAACTCTTTCATCATCATTTCCATCAGCTTTTGTGAGTCGAAGTACGGTGGTGTCTTTTGTTCTTGTGTGGATTCAGTTTGAGTTCGGTCAGTTTGGAATCTTGGTGAATTATTTCGTAGATTCCTTGGGCTGATGTCTCCAGGGTGAGTTTGTCGCTTTCCCTTGGAGTTTCCATTGAATTCCCATGAGCTTTTCTCCCTTGAGTTTCCAAATGAGCTTGGCTGGTTTCACGATCTCTCCCATTGACTCTCATGAGGCCTTGCTTGGTCCCATGACTTATCCCAGTGTCGTCCAGGTGAGCGTTGACGTCCACGCGGTCCATCCCAGCGGTGATACCTCTGTTTAGGTCAGGTGCCAGCGTGTGAGTCTCGTTCTCTGTTGGACGGGGGTGCATTCCACTCTCTGTGTGTCGGCTTAGCACTGTCTTGACGTTGGGTGCCCTCTAGAGCCAGACCGTGACTTTGAGTGTTGAAGTCAAGAACTGCTGGGTTTTTGGCGCTCTTTTCTGGGGCCATCTTTTGTTTGCCGTAGGCTTTCTGCACCAAGTCTCGCAACTGCTGAGTGTTCATTGTTTGTGGGCATGCAAGAACGCCAAGATGGTGGCTTATGCCAGGATGAAGGTTCCTCAGGAAGAGAGTTCTAAAGTTCAGTTCATCTTCCATGTCAGATTCATTGCGAGTTCCAAAGTATGCTTGTCTGAGTCGACTGTAGTAAGCTTGAGGAGGTTCGTGACGTCCTTGTCTCATCTCCAGGGCAGCCACTAAGCCTTGATCGGACTCAGGGTCGGCGAACTCTTTAATGAGGGCTTTTTGAAGCAGTTGATAATCAGTCTTTGTTTTAGCAGGCTGCCGGTCAAGGAAACTGCACACTTCAGGACTGGATGTCGTTCGGAGTAAATAGTTTATCTTTGTCCGTAACATTAGGTCGCATTTCCAGATGGAAATCAATATCTTGCAGATAAGCTTGGACATTTTGGCTGTTTGGCACACTGGGGTTGAATTTGCCAATGTTTCTGGCGAGCTTGTCAAGGTCTTTTAGGTCCAAGCCGTGTGACGAAAAGCAGCTAGCTGCAGCAGATTCTTTTGGCTTTGTCGTGAGGTAAAGTTCTTCAGGGGGTGCTGGTGAATGTTTTAACACCACCCCCTCCGCCTTTTGCTCACGTGTCAGTCCAGGAACAGGTGACCGGTCCTTAGGGATGGGTATCGTTAAGGTTTTAACGGTATTACTACTCTTATCGATACTGCTTATCGATCCGGTACTTTAACGGTATTCTTATCGGTACTTTTTGTTATTCATTCATACATACATACATACATACATACATACACATATATGTATGAAATATATATTTATATGTTAAATTAGCATAGATAGATTAGCAGCTTAATTAACATTGCTTTATACTCTGAAATGTTAAATACATATTTAATTAAATGAATATAAAGCATAAATTTGTAAATGCACATGTGTGCAGGCATTTTTAGTGTTTTATATACATAAGATAAGATACAGTAAGAACATGAACAAAGAAACAAAGTTAAACAAACTGACAAATATACCATTTGTCATACCATAAAACAAATGTACACATGAAATGAAAAAACAGTGCTTTCATTTTTCCATGAATGTCTACTAACATTAATGTTCAAGGTAAGTAATAGCTAAAAGTGATCAAATGTAAATGAACACTGCATAGTTTTCACTATATATATTGATAGATTAATGCTTATTAAAGCTATAACATTATTCAGAATAAGAGCTGTGGGTGATTTTCTCTTTGATTAACATTGATGAAGCAGTCTGTCACTTTAAGACAAAATATTGACACACACAATTTTCTCCCAACTGTTCTCGTTCACTTTAAGATATAAACTGTATTTAAGTGAATACTCTTCAAGCCGGCTGTTTTTTTTTTTACATGTTTTATGTGTATTTGATCGTTTGGACGCACCAAAACTCAAAAGTGTCCTTTGCTTGTCAGTTTTAGAGCGCGCACGCACACACACACGCGCGCAGGCACGCGCACACACACACGCACGCACGCACACACACACACACACACACACACGGGGAACAGCGTCTCTCGTGTGGATTGTACTTTCAGCGTTTTATTATCATACATGTCCAGCAATTTAGCAACTGTAAAGACTGCATTTTACAACAATCGACAGATGATTGATCTGATTCTGAAGTTAAGTTTTGGTCAGGGAGGAACGAATGCGCGCCGCTGTGAAGGGAAGAGTTGTGCTAGAAGAAACGCGGCTATAATCCTTAGAAGCCAAAAAACCATTAAATAAACTCAGTTTAATATAACAGCCACAGGCCTAAAGTGTAAGCATGTTTTAATGGTTAGTTCTCTCTTCTAACATAAACAGGGCTTTCATGTTGCGCGTGCTGAAACTCTTCCACGTGAGCGCGATCTGAATTGGGAATAGCAAAAATGCATCATAGACAAATGTTTGAATATTATTGCACATAAAAACAGCTGGTGACTCTGGTGGGATAGAATTTGCAAGATAATGCGTATATATAGCAATAATAAATCTATGTGTGTTTTCTTAATTTCTCCAGTACCGATAGCAGAACCGTTAACGTCAGAGCTTATCGATACTCCGGTCTTTCATAATTTAGCCCCGAGACCGGTTAAATACCGGGTTTCGGTACCCATCCCTACCGGTCCTGCTTGGCAAGGGTGCGGTCGGTGCACGTCCTGTCCTTGACGGCTCATAGCGTAATTCATAAGCGTGCTTGAGTTCTTCTTGGAAACTTTCATACTCCTCTTTGAAGTAGTCGAGCTGTCGTGTTAGGCAGCTGATCTCTTTTCTTGGCTCATCCAGGTGAGCTTCAAGGGCTTTGATTCTGCTGTTTTCGTCCCTGAAGTCAGCCTTTGCCTTCTCCAGTAGCTTCTCTGCTTACTGTAGCTTGTCAGCACGATCAGCATAGTCCTCTTTGATTTGCTTCATTTCGTGGCTGGTAGCTGCTAGAGTCTCTTTTAGCCTGTTGATCTCCTCCTCAGTGCCTTGTTCCACCTCATCCGTCCCTTTCTGTCGTTCCTGAGCTTCACGTTCCAGTTGCTCTATGCGTCGTGGTGCGCTTGTCACCTCCTGCTGGCGTTGTGCAGCGTGCTTGTCGCTCAACGTGAGGGTGGCGATGAGTGTGTGACTTAAGGAGCCGGTGATCTTTGCTAATTCTTTGTGACAGTAGCTTTGACTTGGGTCTTGTCCCATAAGGCTTGTTATGTTGTCATCCAGCTGGTCCTGTGTCTGATGTTTGAGTGTCTCAGCAGCCTTAGGGAGGAGGCTGCCTGTCGCAACACTTAGCCATGTGTCCAGATCTTCCCAGTGACCGACATGCTCTGTTTTGTGAGACATGTTCTGGCGGTGTGAGGGCGATCTCGAACCGAACTAACACAGACCTTGAATGGGAAACAAAGCAAAACAAAACAGGGGTGTAAATGTGCAAAGTGTAGTGTATGCTAATGTTGAGTGTGCTTCTCTGCGACTGTGATCCTCTGGTGGGGTGCTTCTAATTTATAGTCTCTGTGGAGAAATGATTGAGCACACATAAAGGTAACACAGCTGGGAAACAGAAAAAGGAAAGGACACCAACAGAATGAGTACACGGGGGTTATAATTGGATGCTTCACCTTTTCTTGTAAGAGAAAGTCTCCTTGTTTTTTTTTGTTGTTTTTTTTAAGGGAGGAGGTCAGTCTAATACAAAGGTGAAGGAGAGGGACAATAACACTATCTCTTTCTAATAGCAGATTTTCCTCTTGTCGCTTTTTTTGTTAAGTCTGATTTAGAAGGATGCTTCTAGTCAAAGGATTGTAAACAAATTTCCTCTTTTGTAATAGGACTGTGATTGCTATTCCAATTTTTCTCCTGGATGGAGGAAAACAATAGCAATGACAGTGCTGGTCCCTTAATGGCTAAATTTACACTGCAACGCTGGTTAGCGTGTCTCTCGTGCGTGCTTAATTTTGTGTCGATGCCTATCTTCTCATTGACCTGCTTTAACTTGGAGGGGTATAATTTCACAATAGGGGAAGGTAAATAGAAAACAATTTTGAATACATAGTTCTCAAGTTTCACAAATACCTGTTCAATTGTGACATTTCTCTGTTCATGATCTTCCCACTGGCAAAGTCTAAGCAAACAGTAGTCAAATTAGAATATAGTAGCAGGGATAAAAGAGAAGAGGAGAGGAAAGTTGAGGGTTTGCTCCCAAGGTTAGGACTAATAATAAGGGTGAAAGCGTGGTGGTGCTGTTTAGTCGATACACTTAGGGGGTTGGTTTTGCTGTTTTACAGGATAAAACAAACTGACCTAAGTTTTGAGGGACCCTTGATTTCAAATTAGAAGTTGTGGTTTCTAATTCAAATTTAATGATGTTATCATTAAAATTGATAGGATCGATTAGGATTAGAATTAAAAGAGCAATCTACAATTGAGTTGATTAGCCAATATTGTTGCAATATGTAAGCAGGAAGTGTAATTAATTGTTAAATGTAATTAGAATTTTCAAATTTGTAATTAATTATAAAATTAAATTACAGCTTCCAAATCACTAGTTTTGGATTCCTATAATAATTATTAATTAAATAATTTCCCAAGTTACTCATTCCTCATTGTGTCATTAACATCAAACCAAATTAATCTGTACCACCCTAATTACTTGTGAATTAAATAAAAACTTTCTGGCCCTCTTGATAATAATTAAGGTTTTACTGTTGTTGTCAAATTATAAGAGCGCTTATGATTAATCAGAGGCTATTGTTGCTACGTGGAAGCAGGAACTGAAATTATTTTATGAAATTAAATTAATTTCAACTTTGTAATTAATTATGACATTCAATTAACAATTACAAATTCCTAACAATAGCAACTTATCCACTGATGTGTTTAAAATCAGGAAAGCAGTTATAATTGAATGAATCACCGTATTATCAAGGTAATGAGGTAGTACCGAATTGTCTTCTAATAAAACCACAGCTATTAAACTGATACCCACTAAAAATAAAGACCTTAAACAAATGTTTATTAAAACCACCTGTGAGGTTGTTAGACGCGGATGATTAGTTATAACGTTACTCATACAGCCAGTTTATTAACATTGCATTTGTTAATCTTTTAAATGGGAAGAGAGATAGAGAGGGAGAAGAATCCTGAATAAGGGGGAAAAAGAAATAAATGTGAGTAACAGTTCAGTCACTTACATTTCACAACACACTGCAACCCACATACAAAACTCTCTAAATGCTACGTGCTAACTGCTAGCCGTCAATGCTAATATCCTTGCATATGCTTTAATGCAAGCTCTTTATCTTTAGTTAGCTTAGCACTAATGCTATTTGTTTACAATAGCTCAAAATGGCGTGGGGCTGAGCCTACGCACTAGCAAATGCTCCGGAAATGGTTTCCGAAGACTTCCTGGTTGAGCTCGTCACTATGGTGACGCACACCAGGATGTGATTTATGTTTCAGTACATACGGACAAGCACTATTCAGATTCGTATCTTTTATAGCACATACAATCTCACTCGTTTAGGGTGAGATAAATTAATCTACGGATTAATTATTAAAACATTTCTGAGGCCTCAGCGGACATATGTTTAGACCACCAGCACACATGAAAACAATTCGATCGATCACATATTTCTCCCCTCAGACAGCATTTGGCCACTCCTTTTCTCTGAGCGCCGGGCATCTTGATTACACTCATGTGAATGAAATAGTGGCTGAGAATTAATTAATTAGCTACTTTAATGTTCTCCAGCCGGGAGATTTTAATAACATGGATGAGTTTGGGAGTGGAACACGCACTAACAACTCATTACCACGAAGGCCTTAAAGAGAGAAATGAGGAACACGCTCATTTGTCTCTCATGCGCATTTTAGAGCAAATTCTTGTCTTAATAGACGAATATTAATTATATACTGCAGTTAATTTCTTCCCAACAATAACTCGCGTTGCACTATCTTTCATTCAAAACGTGTTTTACAAACAAGAATACAATATCACAAACAAACGCTTGTTTCTCTGTATTTACTAAATTTTTCCGGATAAAAATTGAGAAATACCCTTATTGTCTCTGATGGATGTTTTATTGATTTTCAAGTTAATCTTTATGCCAGCTTTTTTTTCTCCACCATTATCTGTAATGAAACTATAGATATTATTTTAGCTTTTGGGGGAATCATTAGCTTACAGATAAAATATTGCTTGATTAAAGTAATATTAATCTTTGACTTATTATTTTTTCTTTATTAACGGCTGGTCCAGCGATCATTAACATCAGTATATCTTTAACAATTTAGTTTATTTTGCTTTCGTGGCCAACGATAAACAAAATAAAGGGTTTTATACCATTTGAGTGAGGTAACGCGATCTTTTGGTAATAAGTTTGAACTAGAAAATCACATCCCAAGACATAATTATTTATAAATGAAACAAGGTTTATTTACTAACTGCTATTCTACGATACATGGACTAACTTAATACAAACACATAGACAAACATAAACACACACACACACACATTCAGAATTTGCGAGTAACGTTAGAAGAAAGTATTTTCTAGCACCCTTTTCTATAACATAACTGTAACTTATGGGAAGATCACGAACATAACTCTGCTATGTTTCTGCGTACAGATCGATTCACCAGTTTCAGTAAGAATAGAGACTCTGTTTGGTTACTTGCGTTAATTCAGCAGGCCGACTCTTTTGTTTCGTTCCACGTGGTTACTTCGTGTTTTCACGGAAGTCTCCGATGCTTGAGTTTCGGCTCACGTGGTTCCTGAAATCTCCGGCTTTGTCGCTGGTGCGTGAAGTCACTGGGGAAGCTCTCTCTTGCGCTTGGCGGTCTTTGTTCTGTGTTAGATGGAAGGCGTCGTTGGTCTGCTGGCTTTGAGGTGTTACGGATTTACAAAGTCTTGAATTCGCTTAGCTAGTTTTTCTCAGCCCGATGTTAAGGCGAGTGTCCAGCATGACCGAAGCTTCCGGATCGTCCGCGAGCGAGCACGTTGAAGAGCGAGGAGAAAGAGAAAGATCCAAAGCTTGGATATGCCCACAGTGGCTGTCCCAATCAGATTGTTCTTGTGGGGCGTAGCCCCGCCCCGCATGGCTTCTTTTGCCATGCCCACGTCATCTGATATTTAATTTATCACATGAAAGATATACTTACAGACCTCTTATACGTGCTGTAATCATACATTATGATGCTAAAGTTTAACTGTCATCCACACCACTTATTACTAACGACGACAGCTTCTTTTAGAGACTAAACACCGCATATGACACACAAAGTACATCTACTGATTGTATCTACTACAGGTTAAGGCACAGATTAGGACATCCTACATTCTAAATAAATCACACCAAGCATATGAAAGGCAGAGTACAACATTAATATCATGTTGTTTCTTGAGTAGATGGTTTTAATGGCTAAGGCCACTAGTGGTCTTTTCGAAATCCTC
Source organism: Schizopygopsis malacanthus (assembly GCA_027474115.1). Lineage (NCBI taxonomy): Eukaryota > Metazoa > Chordata > Actinopteri > Cypriniformes > Cyprinidae > Schizopygopsis > Schizopygopsis malacanthus. The sequence continues at coordinate 27,174,392 of CM049872.1, forward strand.
TAGGTAGGTGTTCTTTGTCTTTGTTCTCCACTAAAAAGTGCGCTCTGGCTGCTGGAGGAGGGGCTTTATCTCCAGACAGAGAGGCGACTTGAAGAGGAGCTCGGCCAGCCAGTTAGATGCGGATGGCTCATGCATTAACTAACCCCCTATAACCCCTTAGGAATGTGCTAGTTCTTCTGGACAACTAGGCACTACAATTACGTGCTCATGTTTATTCAACAAAGCCTTTTGGAAAAGTTTTTATATTGTGGTGGGTTGCCACAAATAAATGTATGTATGTGAAACACATCCCACAGCACAACAACCTGAGCCCAACTTCATTACTAATCACTTTAACTGTTTGTAGCCGGCGCCACTAACCAGCCCGATATATGAACACAGACCGGAAGTTAACTTCGGTCCGGGCGCATGTGCCCGATGAAACCGTCTATATAAAAAGCATTTTAGGGGGCCCTTGGCTTTTGGGGGCCCAAAGCAGTCGCCTACCTTTGCCTAATGGCTAAGTCCGCCCCTGAACTAAACATGCTGCCGATTTTCATTAAAGGGATAAGTCCACCCAAAATTTGTTGTTGTACCAAACCTGTATTCATTTGCATTCTTGTCCTGAACGCAAAAGAAGATATTTTGAAGAATGTGTGTAACCAAACAGTTGCTGGTCCCCACTGACTTTGCTAGTAGAAAAAAAAGGAAGTCACTGGGGACCAGCAACTGTTTGGTTACACACATTCTTCAAAATATCCTATTTTGTGTTCATTACAAGAATAAAATTTAAATTCATAAATTCTTCAAAATAAGTCTTATGTTTTAACAGAAGAAAGAAACTTTATTATTTTTATCACAATTTGCATTTATGGGTGAACTATTCTTTTAATGCTAATAAAATAAAAGATAAAAAGAAAAATAACTCACTGCTCCTGAAGAACTTTAATACAGTTGCTAAAGTTCAGCAGTAATATAATAACTTGACATTTTCAACAGCTTTTCACATCATATCTTTTTGCACCAAATAGTATCGATAACAGTATCGATAAGTACCGGTATCGGTATCAGTATCATAAACAAAAAATGTTAAAATGTAAACAATACTACCCATCCCTACTCCCTGCGATTGCCGTTATTGGAGGAGCAGATGCACACATGATTCCGATAGCACATGGACATTCTCCCATTTCTCCACTCTCTCCTTTTCATATCCATTTCCTAGTCATTTCATACACCTACACTGCACTTGTCTTGTCGTTTCATCCCAGTGTTCTTTGTCTGTGTGGGGGTAGTCTGTCTTCTGATGGGAAACGCTTTGCCGGCCAAACCGGACAAACGCGCAGTGGCCGATTATGACATTACGGGCTTGGTAGCGCCGGCGCAGCACAACCGGAACCTGGCGAAACCATTGTCTAGTGTGAATAGGTGTACCTGCATTGCCATCGCTACCAAGCTAGTGAAACCATTGTCTAGCCTGAATAAGTGTTCCTGTGTGTATTTAAGTGTGAAGATTGTGTGTTAAATGGATTGTGTTTATTAAGTGAGGAATAGATTATTATTGATTGATGATGAGACTGGATGTCAAGTATACAAGGTACTTGTGTGTGTATTAAATGTTATACTTGCCTGGGGATAGTATGGCCCAAAAAGGGGCAGGGTTTGGCCTATATAAGCTGAGGCCAAACATAAATATGATGCTTGTTTACCAAGACGATGCAAGAGTGCTACCATGGTGCCTCGAGCAAACCCAAAACCCCTTTGTATACTGTGGATACCTATTTGTTGCCTTTATATATTTGTGGATTCTTTTCTGGTTTATTCTTCCTTTTTGTTGTTTCTTTGGTAATTGGTACTTTGGTTATGGATTTTTTTATTTAATTTGTATTTTAAATTTTTTGTGTGCACTTGTACATATTCTTCAACATGAACAATCTTTCTGGCACTGTAAATAAATTCTACCTTGCACAAAAGTGCTTATGTGAGTGAGCCATCATTTTACATCCCTTCACAGACTCGCATTATAATAATTTATAAATCAGGGCTTAAATAAGGGTAGAAAATGGCATTTTATTTATAAATTATGATCGTTTTTTATATAGAAATCCTATTCAAATTAAAATTGCACCTCAGGAAACATTATAAAATGAATAAAAATCAGTGACATTTGCTGTAATGAAATTTGATGTTTCCACAGCAAGCTCTGGAGAACAGTGGACTGACTGAGATTCCAGTTCAGCCTGAAACTCCGAGCAGCTCAGAAAAGCTTCAGCTAGATACAGCTGCCCTGACTGCAACTTCAACAAATGATGGAACCGTTCCCTCAAAAATACTTATGACTGACACCATTGTTAAAAAGGAGAAAAGAAGCATTATCAAAAAGCCTCCACAAATGTTAGGTATGCTTTGCAGGCCTGGAACACATTCATTCAATTATCCTCTACTAAATGAATAAATGAGAGTTACCACAGCTTGATAAGACAAGTTAAAAAAGAATGGCTCCCATTTAATCCAAAATGTGTGTCAAAAAAGTTATGTTTGTGTCTCATAAATTACTGGTATCAGTCCTAGACAGGTAAAAAAAATTTAAATTGTTACCTGCAACAGTTACCTGTAACTTGTATTAGTTACCAAAAAAGCACCATTTAAATGTCTTAGAATTATTACATACAGCTTATTTTGAGTTCTATTTATACTCTCTCTGATGTGGTATGATAGTAATGTGATGAATAGACACATAGGTACTTTTTACTGATAATGTGGTCTTAGACTTTAGGATCCAGATCCATTCTTATTCACAATTATATAGCAGATATGATATTTTTGTTTGTTGTTAGGCACCATCAGGCAGGAGAATGGTGTGAGGTGGCATGGCTGTCCATACTGCTCCAAAGAGTTCAAGAAGCCCAGTGATCTAGTCCGTCATATCCGTATTCATACTCATGAAAAACCCTACAAGTGCAAGCAGTGCTTCCGTGCCTTCGCAGTCAAGAGCACCCTGACAGCCCACATGAAGATCCACACAGGCATTAAAGCTTTTGAGTGTCAATACTGCATGAAATGTTTCTCCACATCTGGGAGCATGAAGGTCCATCAGCGTCTTCACACTGGTAAGAACAACACACTTTCTGTTAAACTCTGCTAAAAGATGGCCCTCAAGGAATAAATGCCTTATATAAATGTGATTGATAACTTCTTATCAAAACATGAATGTGCAAAGATTCAAATGTTTTTACAGTATCTTTTTTACTGCCATGTTAGTACTACATTAATTAAAGAAAGGGGCAAGTAAAACATGTTTTTTTTTTTTTTTATTATCCTAGAACAACAGCAACTATTGTGATGCAATAATTTTTTTTCTATACATTTTTGTGAGACGTATTTTAATACTTTATGATAATAATGCAGGGTAAAGTACAGGTCTGCATATATTATATTATATTAATGTTCTTTTCTCAAAAAAATGCTTCTTACCTTTTCTGACTTCCTACGTTTCAAGGAATTAAAATGTTACATGTGTGTAATTATGCAGCGACTCAGAATGCTGACTCTGTACGTTCAAACTGTTGTGTTGAATGTTTTTTTTATTAACCACTCACTTGTCATTTACTGAAATAGTTAATTTCTCATTCAGTCATTTTTCTTGCATCACCACATCCTGATAAATTATTTTAAACAACATTTATTTACAGTGCAAATAGACATTTTTCCAATGATAAATTAAATAATTATGTCAGTCCAATTGAAGCGTCAATTTATTTCCCAGGGTACATAATAGAACATGCATTTATCCTATCGCATTAATAGTGTTCTCCTTTGCACTATTAATGTGATTGGATAAATGTAGGAAATACAGTAAATAATCATAGAGTACAGTATATAATCATAATAATACTAATGTATATGTAGCATAACTTGTACTTAATGAGTGCTGTTGTATACACAATAATGTATGCAAACTTAAAATGAATTTATGAGTGAAAGGTCGACATTTCAGAATCTTGTTATGCATTACTCGCAAAGCCTAATCTGGAAGTGGTTTGGAAATTGAATAATGCATAAGTAAAACCTTGAAGACACTGTTCAGACTGTGAACTTTTGACTATTTAAATAAGTCCCCAGTAGCCAGTTACATCATTGGAACAGGAATGTGCCAATTTACAAATCCATTTTTCTCAGAAAGAAATAAAAGGTTCTCTTGAAGCAAACCAAAAGCCAAAAACATGGAAGTGTTAAAAAGTCTGTTTATAATGCATTGGTGTGTGCATATTTGTGTGTATCAGTAAAATACAGAGCTAAAATTAAGAGATTTAGGAAAGAAGCTAAAAGATAGACAAAAGATATTTCTAAGATTTTGTGAAAAATCTAACTTGTGAAAAAAATTATATGGAAAATAAAAATATAATAAATATGGAAATAAAAATATGTATTTTGATAGTCGTGACATTTCCAAAATGGCCCGAATGCAACCGTAGAGTTAATGGGGGGAAAATGGCTTTATAAAGAGAAAAGAAACATGCATATCTAACACTTCCTCAACAGGTGCCAAATCAAAAAGAGAAAACAAATAAAGGAGTAAATCTGTCTTACATTTGCAAAAAAAAATGACTTTACTTTTTTTTATCTGTCTCTCCCTAGGTGTACGGCCATTCCCTTGTCCTCACTGCGAGAAGTTCTTCCGTACATCAGGCCACAGAAAAACGCATGTCACCTCTCACTTTAAGAGTATACACCATAAAAAACACAAATACCCTCGAAAACCTCACAAAACCAGAGTGTCCAGGAGCAATCTGCCTTTGCCTGATATACCGCTCCAAGAGCCAATACTCATCACAGACATGGGTACGGAAGATCATCAACAAGTGTTTCCATGCACATTTACAGTAAAACAGTACCTGCGCTTGTAGTTCTGCACATACTATATAATTATATTCAGTCTAAATAAGGGTCAGAAATTAACCAAGCTTAGGGGGAAAAAAAATGGAAAGTGGCAAAAATGCCTAAAGGCAAGAGGAGGAATCTCTCAGTTTTCTCAAAACTTTGGCTTACAGTATTGCTTTATATTCTGTTCTAAGCTTTTATGTGTAGTTTGTTTGAAATAATAATTATTAAGAGAAGGCATTCAGCCCCTGAAAATCCATTCCAAGTAAATATTTTTCCTCTTTGACCCTGATATAAACTGATATAACGCTGTGCCTCTTTCAGTTCATTTTTGACTTAATTAAACACATTTGTTCTACATTTTTATTAGCTACTGACAACTGTGAAATGCATTAATTAAACATTTGTTTTAGAAGTTCTGATTGTGATTGAAATAGTGATTGAATTTCCACTGGTATCCATAGGCAGACTGAATATTGTTAATATTCTCAGAATATTCTGATATTCTCAGAAATATCTTGGATTTTCTTTAACTGTAATATAACACAGCTTAAAAAAACGTTCTACTATCTGAACAGTCCTGTGGTTACTATGGTTGTTAAAAAAGCCACATATGTGGGCACCACAAAACAGTAACTGGTGACTGAAGTATTAATGATGTAATGTGAATTCTTTGTTTTCTTCTTTTTTTTCACATTGTCCTTATCACTGCAGGGCTCCTGCAGAACCAGAACTCACGGGCTGCCCTGCAACAATATTTGGACATTGTGGAGAATGAGCGTCCGTATAAGTGTGGATTCTGCAGCAAAGCGTACAAGAAGTCAAGCCACCTTAAACAGCACATCAGGTTCAGCTTATGCACTGTTGGAAATATGCATATTTGGTCTAAAAATAATGAAAGTGGGATTCTGTGGAGGATAAACAAGTGTGAATTATCAGAATATAAACCCTATTTACCTTGAAACATTTTTGAAAATGCAATTACGCAGTAAATTCAATAACCACTTATGGCATGCTGTTTGCACACTGGCTTGCCAAAACATAACATGATGCTGTACATTCAGTAGCACCTCAAGAAGTACTGGTCCAGAAACAGATTAATTAGATGTAGTTGGTGGCAACAAGATGAACGTAAAATGAAAACATAAAATAAAGTGATTCAGTTAGTGTTTTGAAGGCTGATGAGGGAGTCTCTGTATTTTCGTGTATTTTGCAGGTCACATACAGGGGAGCGTCCGTATACGTGCCTGCAGTGCAGTAAGGGCTTTGCTTCATCCGGCGTACTGAAAGCTCATATCCGCACACACTCTGGCCTCAAAGCCTTCAAGTGCCTGCTGTGTGACACCACCTTCACCACCAGTGGGAGCCTGCGACGCCACATGACTACCCACAGCGACATACGACCCTACATGTGTCCCTACTGCCAGAAAACCTTCAAATCCTCCCCCAACTGCAGAAAGCACATGAAAACACACAGGTGGGTTGTCCTAACTGTCTCATGTTTATTAAGGGGATAGTTCACCCAAAAATGAAAATTATGTCATCATTCACACGATATCAAGTTGTTCCAAGCCTGTATGAACTTTTGAATTTCTTTCGTCTGCTGAACACCATAGTTGATATTTTGGATACTGTGAGAAACCAAACAGTTGCTGGTAGCCATTGACTTCCAATGGGTTGAGTAAATGATGGTGAGATTTTCACTTATTTAACAGTGCAAAATATGTAACACAGCACAAGAGGATAAACATAAATATAGGTAAAAAATAAATAAAATTATAAGAAAAAATAAAGACTAAAATGTGCAATAAAATAACATGTGCAATACTGTATAATGTGGACTTGAAGATATGCATGTAAATATGAGCACTAGTTTATCTGTATTTAGCTGTAAATATCTGTTTGCAGCACTGCACAAATCACACCACACAGTTCACAGGTTTGTTTGTGTTGATGTGATTTGTCCAGCCCTACCAATAATGGACGACACTACACTGTGAGATCCTTTCATGTTCTGTGTCAATTTCACACTGTAGTGTCATCCATTATCGGTAGAGCTGGACACAATATCAGATTATTTTCGTTCTTGCGATATTTCAACAGCATGTTTGCAAATATATATTAATGTTAGCCTTAATCATATGTTATTTTTCAGTAATAACACATAACATAAGGGATATATGTTGTGTTTGTTCTCAGGTATGAGCTGGCTCAACAGCTGCAACAGCAGCAGAGCTCAAATGACATGCAGCCGCCCACTGCTGTGGTTGGCACAGGGACCCAGAGCATGCTTGAGGTGGTGGGAGACAGCCAACAGGTGACACTGCCGACTGCACTGGGGGAAGATGCCCTGCAAGAAACAGGTGAGAGGGACACAAACTCTTTGCTGTTTACGTTACTGTTTACTTTTTAGTCATTTAGCAGATGCTTTTATCCAAAGCGACTTACAAATAAGAAAAAGTAACTAAAACTATCATTTAAAACTCTATAAATACTATATATACACATTTAAGAAAATGGAGAAATTAAATAAAATGACAAATTTCATTTTATTTCAAAACTAAACATTTAAATTAAAACAAAAAATAAAGCTCAAAATATTAAACACACAAAAGGTATGAGTATAAAAATGATTCTAACATGACACTAAGCCAAACACCCATATATATATATATATATGTTATTTCATTTCCATGTAGTATGTTGAAGTAACGTTACTAAAATAACTAATAATTCATACATAATTTATCTAAAAATTAAAATAGATTAATCAAACAGCAGTAGTTTATCAGTAATCCTAAAAAAAGAACACTGTCAAAAACACATGCTAACAAACAACAACTTACACATAGTAAGAAATGGTTATACAAACTAAAGCAGAAGTGAAACAAGCAGTAAGAAAGAAGATAAATAAAAAGCGATACTTATATCCTTTGACAGTGTCCCTGCCCGGTGGAGTCGCACGATAGAGTCGATGGTCTTTACACTCTTCGGTCTTCTCACGAGGAGGTCTTCACGCGACCGCTGCCGTGGTAAACTACGCTTTTTATACCCATCTAACAAAATACTACTCCAATTCAGCTGAACACACTTTCCTGTTAATCACAATAAATCTCACAATACGAGACCAAACGTGATTTCAGCACGTCGCCACACAGTAAACAAAACAAGCGTTTCCTAGCAACAACAACTGCTCTAAACACTAATAAGACAAATACATTTACTAGTTGATTTTAACTTCCGCTGATAGACTGCTTCTCTCAAAGAGTATTACTTTACACTTATTACTTAAACACAATTTCATGTTAATCACAATAAATGGGCAAGCAAGCGCCCGACACTGACAAGGAACGCGATACAGTACGAGACCAAATGCGATTTCAGCACATCTAACAAAACTTTTTTTTTTTTTTTTTACAAAACAACTGAAATATACACATTGGTTATTGACAAACATGAACTGGGACACTGAACGGCTATGTGAGACTGGTGGTTTGTTTCAGGGGTGCTTTCTCTGAGTAGGCAAGGGAAGCAATGCCTCCTCCAAAAATTAATGAGAAAATAATTTATAGTTCAAAATGTTAAGCAGTTCTGTTGCAAGACACGATATAATCTTCTGTTCTAACACAACTCCTTTACTATTATTTTGTATTAATTATTTTCATTGTGAAATGTACTGACTTGTATAGATTAATCCACATTACTAGAGTATCATCATATGCTCTGAGCGTTAAATAGCTTTTTATTTAACTAAATCAACCAAAACAATAAAATAAATTAGGGCTGCCCTCGACTAAGTATTTTTCTAGTCAATTAGTAGTCGTTCATTTGATTATGAGTCATATGATGCTTTTTTTAAAGATCGTTATTTTGTGTATTTGGTGTAACAAAATATGTTGGCTTGCTTTAATGTTAAAAAACACAATTTTTCAAATACTGTACATTATTGTAGGTCCTCTATGCCCCGCCTCTCTCAAACGCTTCGTTTTCTACAAAGTCCCTCCTTCCGACAAGCACAGTCTGCTCTGATTGGCTAACTGACCCAGTGCATTGTGATTGGCTGAACACCACACGCGCGTCGGAAATGTAACGCCCCTTTCCATAATCGCGAGCTTCAGCTTTCAAAACTAAAGTAAAGACAGTTAATAATGTCCTTAGTTTTACCATCAGTTCAAGCCACAGAGGGGAACAGAGTCACGCGACAGATACCGTGATGATGCTCGTATGTAATTGCAAACAAGCCGCGGTTCTAGGGTTGGGAATCTAAATCGATTCCGATTCCAGAATCGGATACTTAAGGTCAGGAATCGGATACTTGTTGTCAAATAAAAATTTTGATTCCGCCTATCGATTCCTATGCAGGGTTTTTTTCTTTATCTGTGAGGACCGGTGTGACCTAGCGATCTTCTAGGACCTTGCTCGCTAATCTAAGCACTCCAAAGTTGGCCACCACTGATCTAAGGTTGTCACCCCTTTAGCCACCCTGCTCAAATCTTCAGTTTTTGTCCCCTTTTTCTTGACAAGAAATGCCTTTATTTAGACATGGAACCGGTGTATTTTTTGCATCCGCATCAAACGAGACTTTTCAGACGCGCACTGCAGCTTTGCCTTCGCGCCAGGCGTGAGTCAAATGAGTGTGGAAAAAGGTACACCAGTCAAATGAGCTTCGGTAGAACAATGAGATGCTGTTAGGCTATATGTCAGTGAAACAAAATGTCCTGTCCTGTCCTGTCAGCCGTCACTGTGCTCACGGCGCATGCTCTAAACGCGTTATCATAAATAAGCGCACGAGAAACTGCATACGAGTCAGTTAAGTCATGAAATTACCAAAAAAGGCGATTAAATCTGCAAACTGCGTGCATGTATGTATGCATTACATTTCAGAACGTATCTCGAATGCATACTAAAATATAGGCTCTCGTGCAATTCCAGATCACAATAAGGCGCAAGCTGATATGTATTTTAATTTGTAATTTAATGCACAAGTAAATGTGAGCACAGTGCACTTATACTAGAAACATGCGCTATTTTTTCATTCATTTTAAAAGTACAAACGAAAATGAAACCATTTAAATGCATAAAACAACTAATTTTACAATCTGGCATTTATGTGCTGTTGTCTTCTGTCCTTTTTCACATTCTTATTACTAACATGTCTCATCCATGGGTATGTAGTGTTAGAGAACACATTTGGGGTGTTTTGAGAGACAGAACAAAACTGACAGAGCAATTAAGCTATAGTGAGCCCCTTTATTAAAATACCTGGAGGTTTGGAATAATACAAAAATTGTCATATTCACTCAGTATTACTTAATATAATTATGTACAAATATCTCAATTACAATTAAGTATAAAATAATTGTATTCAGCTGTGTTTTAGGCACTAAAATAGTCTAGTACATTATAGTCAACCACATTTTTATATAGAAATAATGTAGATTTCTGTGCCACCCCAGGCTGGTTGCTGGCCCCTCCCTGGCCACCCCTATGAACACATCCTGGCTCTGCCACTGCCATGCAGCAAACGATCACATCAGTCAGTGTGATTTAAACATTTAAACCTGCATTCTCGCTGCGCTGACCTAACGAGAGCAGCTGTCATGTATATGAATGAAACAGCTTCACAGTCTTTTCAACCACACAGTATCATTATTTCAGTGTTAAAAACATTCAAATTACAGAAGCACTGTTATAAAAGTTTATAGTTCAGATATAAACTCTGATATGTACGGTAGTGATTAAAATAGAGTAAATCTCCTTTTGAAAGTAATTTGATACTTTCAATGAAGATTTATCGATTACATTGCTACACCAGTGGGTGGCGAAAAGTGTCTGTTAAAATGTATTTGTCTTTGAATCATACAAGAGATTCGTTCAAGGATGCTGATTCATCCAGTAATGATACAAGCACATCTTAAGTAATTAATAAATTACATGTGATTTTGTTTAGTTGTCTAATATTTTTTTCTTCAGAATCATGAGAACCACAACAAACTATTTTTTTTCCAGAATCATGCAGTTCTATTTTGCACACAAATAACTCTTGAAGAGTCCAGTTTTTATGTAGCCCGTTTAATTTTTGTCATGGTATTCAGCTCCAATAAATGGTTTTCTAAAAAGAGACAGGATAAATGTTTGATATATTATTTAATCACATTGGAATCGAAACTGTGAATCGAAAATAATTCGATAGGCAGAATCGGAATCGGAATCGATAAAATTCAAATGATACCCAACCCTATTTGTGACCATGTCTCCCTCTCTCACACACGCAAGCACATACACACAAACACAAACGAGACGCTACAGCTGTGACTCTCTCTCTCTCACACACACACACTCACTACGAGCAAAACTCTGCATTTGAACAGTTAATAACAAATACTTAAACTAATAACAAAACATAGTCGCTGATTCAGAAGCGCAAGATTGTCATAGCAAAATCAGAATTACCTCCTCTCCAAGGTTCACGAAACTGTCGTCCATAAAACATGTTGCTGTTCTGTTGCAAGTAATCTTAATTGATTCCTAAAGGCATGGCAGAATCTTAAATTTGATAAAGAATATCTCTTTGGTTTTGAGACTTTAGTCTTTGCAACTTCAGGTATCTTATCTATGCACAATCAGCTTGTAACACTCCAAAGAGAAAGCAAAACTTGAAATCGCATCATATGACCCCTTTAAGCATTAGTCAACTAATCGCACGTTTATTAATAAACAATTTATATAATTATAATGAGCCTTTAACTGCCTACATAGCCTAATAAGCACTCAAGCGCACGCATAAAGCTTGCCACAGTACACCGCAGAAGTAATGATTATGAATGTGTCATATATATATATATATATATATATATTTCTGTAGATATATTTTACAGAAAGTGCATCCTGTTTGCTTTCTTTATTTTACAAAAGCGTGTTTTGTGGTTATTGTGAGTGCATACAAATAAACGTAGAGTCTTTACAGATTTGAAAGAGTATTTTATGAGTAAAGGTCCTTGCACACTAAGTCCGAAATTTTCGCATGCGTTTTTTTCTTTCTTTTTTTTCGTATTCGTCATCCTTTCCTAAATCAAAATGCTTGCTACGGATGCAAAAACGCAGAAAATCTAACCTGATCCGATTTTTTTGTGACAGACGAAAGTTTCGGAGGCAGTGTGTAAGTGTGCTTGACAAAACATGAGGTCGTATTTTTATTATTTTTTTTACGAAAAATTCGAACTCCAATTTCCAGTACTTGGCGACTAATACATTTTTGGTCGACCAAGCCTCTTCTGGTCGACTAACAATTAGTCGACTATTTGGGGGCAGCCCTAAAATAAATAAATACATTTTTGTAGTGAATGCATTAATGATACAAGAAAGAAGTGTATGAGGTTATGAAACAATTCAATTTTTTTTTATGTACTGCTTAAATATAGACACTAGACAAATGTTTTTTTCTGCAACAGTGTCTTTACACATCTTCCTTGAACAAAAATGTTCAATATTGAATAAATGATTTGAATAAATGAATAAACTTTGACGAGGAAATACAATGAATTTTATTCAACTCAATTAATTACGTAAAATAATGCAAAAATATATTATGGATTTAATATTACTAGATTTAATATTACTAACTTAATACCAAAATTTATGAAAATAGAAGTCACAGCAAATGACTTTAGTTAAAATTGGTGCGGTCAAACGATTAATCACAACTAATCGTGTCCAAAATAAAAAATGTGATTACACGATATATGTGTGTGTACTGTGTACAATTATTTTTATCTATATAAAGACACACACATACAGCATATTTTGAAAATATTTACTATATTAGTGTATTACAATATTAATTGTTTTACAGCACTAGTTAAAACAGCATGGCTGTTTAATTTTTTATTATTTTACAGCTAAAAAAGTGATCAATCCAGAACATTGTGTTCAATCCAGAACATTGAGGAGTTGACTCCTCATTTCAGAACACCACAGCATGCCACTGGATTGTTTACATAGAATCATTATTTTATTTAAATGAAAATATTAAATTGATGAGGAGAAAAAAAAAGTATTAAATGAACTATGAAAATTGTATTTATCCATAGAATCATTTGTGAGTGTGCACCATGCTCACATGGGCCAGTTTGAGGAACCAGCGCTGCCTCAGTCCGCATTTGAACAGCCAGCTATGACACAAGGTAACAAATATGTACACCCTTCTGTAAATACACTTGTTTTGGACTAAATTTGCATGCAGTTAACTTTACACTGTGAATGTGTGTCATGTGAATTTGCTGTAGAATGTCCATTCAACTTCAGTGAGACAAAGATGGTTCTGCCTCCACCTTCTTGTTTTAGTAATTTATGTATGAAGACAGAAACATAACTCTACATATAAACTAAATATTTACGCATACACATATCTGATACACACTGATTGATCCAGTACCCAGAATAAAACATGCTCCTCAGGTTAGCTGTGTAGTGTATGTATATATCCTTAATGTTTTACAAATAGGCAATTACTGTAGAGGGTTTATTTAAGATAGGGGGTCTTATAGGAAAAAAAGTGAATAGAAAATTACAGTGAGGTGAGTTTGATCAGAGTTTGAGCTAAACTCTGCCCTGGTTTGAAATATGTGTGTCTGTTGCAGGTTTCACTATAGCTGATGGATTTACTCAGCAGACGCATTTCTCTACTGTACAGCAGCTTCAGGACTCAAGCACACTGGAGTCACAAGCCTTGGCCACCAGCTACCATCCTTCCAACCTACTGCATGTAACACACTCCGAGGTACAAACACATCAACCCTGGTTCTGCAATACCCCCGTACACAATATGGAGATATCCCTTATCTGACACTCACATTTCAGTTTTGGATGTTCCCTGCGACCAGCGTTGGGAATCACTGCACTAGAAAGCCGAAAATTTCGCACTTGTCCTATGTTGTGCATACCAAACAACTGACTGCTGACTATGTGCATTAATGACAAGATAATTCTCCTCCTCAAACACAGTTGTGATCGTAGAAAACATTCTTACACAAACTCATGTACATAGCAACATAAAGGAAGGTCTTAACGGTCATAAAGGAAGGACAAAATATGGATGAGGGAGACATGGATATAGTAGATGTGTATTCATTCATTTTACCCACTTATAATTCCTCAACTTTTTCCTCTTTGCCACCTCTTTAGCACTATGTAAAACATATTTTTGTGATTCTTTTTATGCACATGGTATTATTTTCCTTTTTGTATTAATATTTTAAATTCAATTTTTATGGTTGTTGTAGCACTATTTGAGATAAAAAAAAATATATTACTTTAATAAACTTGATATTATTTTGACCAAGTATTAAAATATACACTAATAATTCTAGAAATATAAAATAACGATTTCCAAGCCTTTTGTGAGTGAGGCACTTACTGCTGCCAGTTGGTGCGGCTATGACCATGACTCAAAATAGTTACATCCATGTGATCAACCTCTTTGACCAAACATACAGCTTAAGTTTGATCGAAATCACTCAATACACTTAGAATATATGAGCCACTTCCTGTTTCCCTTTTTTAACCATAAATTGTATTGCCTTGGCATGGTGAATAGTAGCAGAATAGAATAGATAATTTTTACAATTGAGGACCTCATCTGAAGGAGTTTTTGTCAGATTCACTCACTTATGGATTTGAATTTGTCCCTAAAATAAGTAGGCAGGCACACACACATACATACACATACATACATACATACACATACACACACACACACACACACACACACACACACATAAACACACACACAAATCTTCTTTGTGATTCACCTCTGCTCTAGCTTATTTTCCTAGTCTAGCTTTCCTAGAAACCTGCCATTGTACACTGTGAATACTACTGGCTTTGTGATGACTTACTGCTCCTCTATCTTAAACCACTTTTGATCTGCAAATGTAAATAAATGAACATGTTTGATAGTATTAGCACACCATATATATCATATATTACCATCTTGACATGTCTACCATTGTACCACCACAGCACTTTTTATTTATTGTAATTCATATGTACAGAAATCATACATGTGAAATTAAATTCTGTTATTTTGCGTGTTTGTTTGTGTGTGTAGACAAGTGGTTTACTGCAGGAGGTGAGTCAGGGAGAGCTACAGCTGTCTATCCAGACACAAGACTTTCAGGATGAGGATGAAATCAACAAGAGAGTCTATCAGTAAGTTCACGTACCATGTGTCTGTGTGACTTTGTACCATTTTACAAAATAAAGCCCTGCCTTTAATAAATTGTTCAAAAATAAAAAAAAAAAAAAATGGAATAAAACTGTAAGTTTTGTCTTGTAAACTCCAATTATACAGTAATTTTTTTTTTGCAATTTCTGTCAGTAGATTTTGCTATTTTGCAATATGCTGGGCTCAACGTTCGCACGAAAGACGTTCGGCAAATTCTATATAATTTATACAGGGAAGACTATGCAATGTTCCCTTTCGATATTTCACTCATACTGCATCGATTTATATCGACGTAAGTACGGGAAAATCCCTTTTTTCCCCTTCACTGAAGCCTTTTTCAATCACGCAGTTATAACTGAACGTGATTGATTTGTGTAAGGGGAAAGAAACGAACCAATCCGCGGCGGTGGCGAGCGAGCCAATTCTTCATCGAAGAAGGGAGTTCGTCACTGAAAAGAAGAAATCTGAGATGCGGTGGCAGGCAGCAGATTATATAGCCAGACGCCCCTCCTATTTTGGCGGGCTATGGCAGGCTGCATAGCCATTGGCTCGCTCGCCACCGCCGCGGATTGGTGATTGTTTCTTTCACCTTACACGAACCAATCACATGCAGTTATAACTGCGTGATTGAAAATGGCTTCAGTGAAGGGGAAAAAGGGATTTTCCCTTACGTTGATATAAATCGATGCAGTACTCGTTCCCATATCTCAGGGAACCGAGGTTACGATAGTAACCGAGTACGTTATTTTACATTTGATTATAATTTTTTGTACCTGAACACCTACA
This sequence comes from Schizopygopsis malacanthus, assembly GCA_027474115.1. Lineage (NCBI taxonomy): Eukaryota > Metazoa > Chordata > Actinopteri > Cypriniformes > Cyprinidae > Schizopygopsis > Schizopygopsis malacanthus. Next base: position 27,190,263 of record CM049872.1, read on the forward strand.
AGCTTAAAAATCTAAAGCAATTTTTAATTTGTATATTTGTTCTGTTTATTTATTTGTGGTGTTGCTTGTAATTTTTTTCATTTGTTCTTATTTATAGACTGTTCACTTGTCTTAAATAATGTTTAATATAATAAACTTTATAACTAACTTTTATATTTGTTAGGCTAGTATAGTTCTTGTTGTGGTATTGACATTGAAATCAAGAATTGTAAAAATGTAACTGGTATTTATAATTTTGATATCATACAGGCTTAGAATATTTAAGATAACATGGTTAAAAAGTAGTGGTGGGCCGTTATCGGCGTTAACGTGCTGCGTTAACGTGAGACTCTTATCGGGCGATAAAAAAAATATCGCCGTTAATCTATTCTCAAAGTTGGGTTGGGAGCTGGGTCTATACTACGCAAGCTATGATGACTTTCACCCTGATATTTTAGCGCGGATGTATACCTAGCCGAATTGCACTGTAGGGGGCGAGAACGAGTCTTCGAACTAGAGGCTGGCATTTTTTCGGGAATCCCGCGGGATGGGAAACAAAATTGCTACGAATCACGTGATTGGGACGGGAGAGGAAAAAATTTAATCTGGAGTGGGCGGGACCGGGAATAGTAATGATACCCAACTTTTAAAAAAAACACGGGAGTGGGAGGGAATGGGAGTCATTCTTCCGGGAGTGGAACGGGACAGGATTTTCTCCCAGTTTTTTCGTGGGATTGGGACGGGAAGAGATTAAAGTTTGTGATGCATTTTGGAAACAGGAGATGAGCCCCTGGTCTAATGCGCCACCTGGCTTGAGAAACCCGTTCTCAAAGACTTACTTTTAGTCATTATTTGGGTAGCACACATATTCTGAATGCCTTCGGCAGAATTCAAATGAGCCATTTTAATCTAGATTAATTCCAAGATTACAGTGAGATTAATCTAGATTAAAAAAATTCATCTATGCCCACCACTAGTAAAAAAACAATGATTGCAATTCTTACATTTTTTGTGGCAGGGCCAGTTAAAATGTTGGCAGGCCATGTAACGATAAGCCCTGAAGTATATATGTGCTTTAAAGAAACATGCAATGCAAAAATACTTGATTATTTTTGATAAGAGTTGGATGCACTTGATTATTAAATAAAAATAAAAAAGTGAATAAGCACAATAAGTAGCGAAAAAAATAACAATGCGGTACTCACTCAATGTCTGACACACACCTTAAAGGGGTCATATGATGTTGCTAAAATAATTTTGTGTATTTGGTGTAATGCAATGCGATTATGTGGTTTAAAGTTCAAATAACACATTATTTTCCACATACTGTACATTATTGTTGCTCCTCTATGCTCCGCCTTTCTGAAACACATCGATTTTTACAAAGCTCATCATTCTGAGAAGTGAGGTGTGATCTGATTGGTCAGCTATCCAGAGCATTGTGACTGGCCAAATACCTCAAGCTTGTGACGGAAACGTTACGCCCCTCACCGTATTGTGATGGCATTTTCCCGGCAAGACGAGACTAAAACAATAAAACCCATAACAAACGAGGCATATGTTGAATCCAGTGGGCACATAATTACTGATTTATGGGCACATAATTAGTGACTTATACTGTCTTTTTAAACATTACCATGTCTGCATTTGTGATCAGATAAGCAACAAGCACTACTCTACACTGCTCAAAACTCGCGTTTGAAAAGTCAGTAGCAGAAACGTACTTGCAGGCTGTGCAAGTTGAAATTGCCCCACTTTATAGAAACAGCCTTTGTGCCAGCCAGCATTGTAGGCTACTCTCCTGCCAGGTTCAGGAAATAGTCCTGCGTAAATTGTGCCGCACGCACTCTAATATTTGGGTTGAACTGTTCTGGAACAGTGTTGTAAATACAACTTTAACCACTGATTTCTAGTTGTGTCCTCTTTTAAAAGCCCAAACATAGTAGTTTCGCTTTCACAACAAAACACAGCGTCTCCACAACATGGTGACAGCAACAGTACTAGAGTGAGAATAAAAATCACGCCCCCTTTCTTTGCATATACATTTGGGCGGTGTTATGAAAATCTCCCCACACTGTGATGTAGATATGATGGAGCGTGTTTGAATGAGCCGTTTTACGGGGGGCAAGTCTTAACTTTTATAAATAATAGCTCTTTGGTTTTGAGACTTTAGTCTTTGCAAATTCAGGGATCTTATCTATGCACAAACAGCTTGTAAAACTTTAAAGAGAAAGGAAAACTTGAAATCGCATCATATGACCCCTTTAAGCATTCTCACATAAAGCCTGTCACAGAGCGTGAGTACTGATTTGAGTTCTCTTTCACAGTTTATTGTGCTTACATGGGCAAGCACACACAAAATTATGTCTTGTTAAGTGTTCAAGAAAAACAAAGTTGATTGAGAAAATCCTTGCAAATTTTGCTCCAATCCTAATATTATTTTCTCTGAAAACAAAGATTTGTCATTTTTTATCAAAATAAGGTTGTACTTCTACATGCATTTAGTTCAGTTTGTGCAGTAATAAGTGTTTTGTTTCTTAGGTGCAGTATGTGTGATAAGAGCTTTAAAAAGACAAGTCACCTAAAGCAGCATGTGCACTCACACACTGGAGAGAAACCTTATCGCTGTAACCTCTGTGGGAGGAGCTTTGTGTCCGCTGGAGTGCTCAAATCACACCTGAACACACACACAGGTGACATGAACTAACAATCAAAAATACTTCTAAAGCAATTATTAATCTTAGTTCACGTTAATTTTAACATTTCATAATTTAAATCAACCGTTTTATCTGTTAATATTAATTAATTAATTGACATGAACTAATAATGAATAGTTATATTTTTATTAACTGAATCATGAATAAATACTGTAACAAATGTATTGGTCATTGTTAGTTAATGCAACTAACTAATGTTGTAAAATATTACCAAAAAACACATTATGAATGAATTATGTATATATATATATAGCGCTTTATTGTGTTTTGCTGTACACCCAAAGTGCTTTACAATCATGTAGAGAGGTTGGGTCTCTCACCTCAACCACCACCAGTGTGCAGCATCCACACATTATATTATCATATATTCTGAAACCCTGGCCTTTTCATATAAATTACTCCTCTGTGGCTGTTCTGCTTTTTAGGAGTGAAGGCTTATAAGTGTAACTTTTGTGACACCTGCTTCACCACTAACGGTAGTCTGAACCGACACATGATCATCCACCTGAACACAAAGCCCTTCAAGTGCACAATCTGTGAGGAAAGCTTCCGCACCATCATGCTGCGCAGGAAACACATGAAACTCCTGCATGCTGTAGGTCCCAAAGGTACTGGCAAACTGAGGCATCAATTTCTGCTGTATCCTTCTAAACATTCAGAATATAATAAGGCAATAATCATTAGTCAGTCTGCACTTTGTAGTCATCTTATTTAAACTTCAAAGAATATTGCTAACTCAGTGTTGGACTACAAGTGTAGACCAATCAACAGGATTTGTCTAATAATAATGATTACAACAAAACAAAAATGTAATAAATGACGTTTATATAACTCCCGTTATAATCAATGATGCTGTCTACAATGCACAATTAATCTCTTATTGATATTGTGTTAGTTATGACTAAAGCACTTGTACAAACACCAGACCACTCAACAGTCTTAAAAGAGACACACCCTTTAAACTAAGTGCATAAAGCATAGTGTTTAAAGTAGAACATTTCTAAATGATGATGTTTTTATGTAAAAAACTAAAAACCTTGTAAGTGAACCTCAGGAAAATAAAATGTAAAAAAATCAATTTATGACCCCTTCAAATAATTTTTACAGTAATTTTAGGGTTTATGGTTACATTGCAAAGTGGAAATTTAAATGCAACTTGGTTACACCTTTATTTTGATAGTCCACTTTAAACATTCTATTAACTATAAGTAACTTTGCAATTACATGTCAACTCATTTTCATTAATTTGCAACTTCATGTCTACTAACTCTCAGAGTAGACTGTTAGGTTAGGTTTAGGGTGAGTAGAATAAGCTGTTGACATATATTGCAATGTTTCTCATAGTCAGTATGTTGTTGACCCATCAAAATAAAGTGTTAGAAGATATTAAGCAGACAGTCTACTATGTATATGACATGTAGTTGCAAAGTTACTTACTGTTAGTAGAATGTCTAAAGTGGACTATCAAAATAGTGTTACCCGGAACTTTACACAGTAAGGTTAGTAATGTGAAAACATTACTGATGTTAACATATAATTGATGTCCATAGTTCTGGAAACTGATGAAGCCGGTGAGGAGGATGATGGGTCAGACCGCACAGGGATGAAAAGAAACCGCAACGGTATCATCACGTTAACTGAAGAGCAGACAGCAGAGCTGGCAAAAAGAGACCCTAGGGATGAGGCATCTCTATCAGAGAAGGTTCTTGCCCAGACAGCTGCTGAACGAGATCGAATCAGTGAAGTTAAAGACAAATGTGTTAAGCTCAACATAGAACCAATGTTTGCAAACCGTTGCCAGTACTGCCCAAAGAGCTTCAAGAAGCCCAGTGACCTAAAGAGGTAATTATCTTATGCAGAATGTCATGTTATCGTATAAGCTAATATTAATTTCCTGTATGATTTATTTTGACATTGATGCATAGAGTATTGCAGATTACATATATTGTGTTTTATGATGTCATTCAGATTAAAATGATTAGTTGAGAATGATTAGTTGAGAAATCTTCATGATTATGATGACACAACTATGATGTTACAAAATATATATCAGAATAAATCAAAGGTTTGTACGTCTTTGGCAGTGGCCAGCTGCTCGGATGCAACTTGGACATGTGTGAATTGATAATACAATCAAACTGATGTACACAAACAACTAACTTTAACCAGTTTAACATAGAGTTTAACAAATAACCTGTAAAAGTGTGGGAACAAAACTTCAGTTAGTAGCTATAATTTATCTATGAATAAGTGGACCTAATGGTTTTTACTAATCTGAGTTTGTTTATATGTTAATGCCTTGAATCAGTGGGCAAAGATTTCTAAAATTAGATAACGGGCTACAAATTTGTGGGTTAGGATTGCAAATCGAACGTACAGATTCCAAAATTGTGGGTACAGTTTCACGAATACGTGAGTACAGTTTGTTAATCTCTGATCCCTTCCTAACAAAACGGATTAACTACTTATCCTCACCCGCACAAACAAGGACTTTTCAAACTGTGCTGCATTGTACTTCACTGAAACCTGAGTGAAGCCATCCCGGATAACGTGCTTCATTTACCGGGCTACCATCTGTTCAGAGCAGACCGCATCATGGAGCTAACAGGAAAAACGAGAGGTGGTGTTCAGATGTAACAACTCTGAAGAAGATGTGCTCTCCTAATTTAGAGGTGCTCTTCGTAAACTGTAAACCTTTCTACTCACCCCGAGAGTTTTCCTCTTTCATTATCGTGAAAGTGTACGTGCCTCCGGACGTGTGCGTGAGCACCGCGATCCAACAGCTGGCCGGACAAATATCTGAAATGGTGCAAAGGTACCCGGACTCTCTTTTAATCATTCTTGGAGATTTTAATAAACCAAATCTCTCCCGTGAACTGCCAAAATACAGACAACACTTTGCATGTCCCACCAGAGACAGTAATATATTGTATCACTGTTACACAATAATTAAAGATACATATCATTCTGTCCCACGAGCAGCTCTGGGGCTCTCTGATCACTGTTTTGTTCATCTTATACCGACCTACAGGCAGAAACTCAAATCAGCTTAACCTGTTATTAGAACTGTTAAAAGATGGACTAATGAATCAGAGCAAGATTTAAAAGCTTGTTTCGACCTCACTGATTGGAGTGTTATTGAAGCTGCTGACACCGATCTGGACAAGCTCACAGAGACTGTATATATACATTTACATTTTTGCATTTAGCAGACGCTTTTATCCAAAGCGACTTAAAGTGCACTCAGGCTATACCTTTTTATTTTTTTAGTATGTGTTCCCTGGGAATCGAACCCACAACCTTTGCGCTGCTAACGCAATGCTCTAACCACTGAGCCACAGGAACATATATCAGTTTCTGTGAGGATATGTGCATCCCCACCAGGAAATTCTTATTCAATAATGATAAACCATGGTTTACTGGGAAACTCAAACAGCTTCGTCAGGCCAAAGAGGATGCTTACAGAAGGGGGGATAAAATCTTGTATAACCAGGCGAGGAACAGGCTAACAAAGGAGATCAGAGTGACTAAAAATAACTACTCTGAGAAGTTGAAAAAATTACTTTCAGCAAACGATCTGGCGTCATTATGGACTGGTCTGAGGAACATAACCAAGTACAAGACACCTTCCCCGCAATCTGTGGAGATTTAACAACTGGCTAACGATCTCAATGTGTTTTACTGTCGATTTGAAAAGGCCTGCTGACCAACTGGCGCCCATCTTTACACAGATCTTCAACAGATCTCTGGAGCTGTGCAAAGTTCGCTGTTGCATCAAACGCTCCACCATTCATTCCTGTCCCCAAAAAGCCCAACATCACTGGCCTTAATGACTACAGACCTGTCGCTCTTACATTTGTGGTCATGAAGTCACTTGTTAGACTTGTCCTGGCCTACCTGAAAGACAGCATTTGACCATTGCTGGATCCTCTTCAGGTTGCCTACAAAGCAAACAGTTCTGTGGATGACGCTGTCAATATGAGACTGCATTACATCCTGCAACACCTTGACAAACCTGGGAATTACAAAAGAATCGTATTTGTCGACTTAAGCTTGGCCTTCAATACCATCATGCCTGACCTTCTCTCAGACAAACTGACACAGCGGTCTGTGCCCACTTCCATCTGTCAGTGGATCACCAGTTTCCTTCCAGACAGGCAGCAGCTAGTGAGGCAGGGCAAACTCACATCCAGAACTCTCACCATAAGCTCTGGCGCCCCTCAGGGTTGCGTTCTCTCCTCATTGCTCTTCTCGCTCTACACAAATGACTGCACTTCAAAGGACCCCTCTGTCAAAAGCTCCTGAAGTTTGCAGATGACACTACAGTCATCTTCCTCATTAAGGACGGCGACGAGTCTGCTTACAGACAGGAGGTTGAGCAGCTGGCTGTCTGGTGCAGTCTTAACAAACTGAAGCTAAACACTCTCAAAACTGTGGAGATAATAGTGAACTTCAGGAGGAACCCTCTGCAGTCCCCCCACTCACCATCATGGACAGCACTGTGGCTGAAGTTGAGTCATTCAGATTCCTGGGAACCACCATCTCTCAGGACCTGAAGTGGAAAAATCACATTGACTCTATTGCAAAAAAGGCCCAGCAGAGGCTGTATTTCATCCGCCAGCTAAGGAAGTTCAACCTGCCACAGTAGCTGCTGAAACAGTTCTACTCTGCCATCATCCAGTCTGTCTTGTGTTCATCTATAACTGTTTGATTTGGTTCAGCTACCAAAACAGACATCAAAAGACTACAACGGACAGTCAGGACTGCTGAGAGGATTATCAGTGCCCCTCTGCCCAGCCTCCAAGAACTTTACACCTCCAGAGTGAGGAAAAGGGCTAAGAAAGTCACTCTGGACCACTCACACCAAAATCAATTTTTCTTTGAACTGTTGTCCTCTGGCCGACGCTACAGATCACTGAGCACCAAAGTAATGTTTTTCCCCCAGGCCATATCCCACCTGAAAAACATATAACACACCCCAGTACTGTACATCTGTAAATAATTAATCAAACATCTGTACGTAGGACACATGCACATTCACAGTTCTGTCTATGGACATTTTTCTTTTTTGTATATTTTTCTTTTATTACTATTGTTACCTTAATTATATGTTGTCTGCACTATGTTAGTACTTTCTGTACTGGAAGCTCCTAACACCAAGACAAACACACTTGACAATAAAGCTCTTTCTGATTCATATTCTAAATTGAGAATACAGTTTATAATACTCTAATTTGCTAAAATGAGGGAATGGTTTACAAATCTGTCAATACAGTTTATAAAATGAGTAAAGAACAAAGTAGTTGTAGCATTTTTACCTGCATCTAAAAAACAAGGACTGCTCATTCAAGCAGAAGAGTGACTATTCTGGACAATGAAAATGAGGAGTGACTGATACACATTAAAAGAAATGAATGAGGCGATATATGAGACTGGAACAGCCATTTATGAACAGGCTTGTCATTTGTCACAATTCCCAATCATAAGTCACATAATCAGGGAATTGACTCATACATTTAGTCATTTTGCAGACACTTTTATCCAAAGCGACTTACAATTGGGGAATACATAAAGCGATTCATCTTGAAGAGGCAAACAGACAGAGGAAGTGCTTGTAACACCAAGTCTCAGGCATTGCTAAAATAAGTACGAGCTTGCAAGGGAAGGAGAGAAAGATAAAGAGAAATACGTTTTTTTGGGGATGAAATCAAGTAGTGTCAAAAGAGATGAGTTTTCAGTTGTCACTTGAAGATTGACAGGGATCCAGCATTCCGGTTGGGGGTTGGGAGATCATTCCACCAGCCAGGAATGGTGAAAGAGAATGTTCTGGAGAGTGATTTTGAGCCTCTCTGTGATGGTACCACGAGGCGTCGCTCACTAGCAGATCTCAGACTTCTGGATGGGATGTAGATTCGTAATAGTGAGTGGAAGTAGGAGGGTGCTAAGCCTGTGGTTGTTCTAAATCCAAGCATCAGTGTCTTGAACTTGATGCGAGCTGCAACTTGTAGCCAGTGTAAGGAGATTAAGATAGGTGTAACATGGGCTCTTTTGGGCTCGTTGAAGACCAGTCGTGCCTCTGCATTCTGAATCATTTGTAGAAGTTTGATTGTGTTTGATGGAAGTCCAGCCAGAAGAGCATTGCAGTAGTCCAGCATAAAAATGACAAGGGCCTGGACAAGAAGTTGTGCAGCATGCTCTGTCAGAAAAGGCCTGATATTTCTGATGTTGTGTAATGCAAACCTGCAAGATCGAGCAGTCTTTGCAATGTGCTCTTCGAAGGTCAGCTGGTCATCAAAGATTACACCAAGATTTCTGACCGAAGTTGATGGTGTAATTGTTGATGAACCTAACTGAATCGTGAAGTCATGCTGTAGAGTTGGAGTGACAGGGAAAACAAGAAGCTCAGTCTTTGCCAGGTTGAGCTGTAGGTGATGTTCTTTCATCGATGCCGAGATGTCTGCCAGGCAGCCTGAGATCCGTGCAGCTACCATTGGGTCATCTGGTTGGAAAGAAAGATAGAGCTGTGTCTCATCAGCGTAGCAATGGTAGGAGAAGCCATGCGCCTGTATGATGGGACCCAGTGATGTAGTGTATGTGGAGAAGAGGAGCGGTCCAAGAACCAATCCCTTTTCTTCATAGGAAAAAAAATTATTATCTTGAATGCGAGCTGTCTTTTTCATTTTTCAGACACATCCGCATACATACAGGCGAGAAACCGTACAAGTGCGACGAGTGTGAAAAGTGTTTCACAGTGAAATCCACATTGGACTGTCATATTAAGACACACACAGGTGAGTTTTATATAGGAATATAGTTATGTCTAAATCATGTGTTTGTGTTTATTTTGTAGTGGAGACAGTTATCACTATTACTCCTATTTGGGGTTGGGTGTTTTGTACAAATCACAAACCCTATGTTTTAAACTTTAGTATTTAACTCACTGGTCCCGTCCTGGTTGTTTTACAGACATAAGTAATGTGCTGACAATTTTTTTTTTAAATAAAATACAATTACCCCAAAATATTGGTGTGTGATTTATTTTCAAACTGTTTTCACTTTCTAGTATATACCACAAATAACTACAAAGAAACGGCAAGTAACACATTAAATTAAATATTTAAATTTTGAAGCTGAAAAACTGAAATAGTGTTTTCTGGTAAAACATACTTCATTAATCTGTTTTATTTTATTTACTTTATTAACTTAAAAAAGTAATTTATTAGTAATAATAAATGAGTAAGTTTCCTTAGCGAATTTTCACCTGGTGGATGATAACAAAAAAAGTCCACTAGACTTACAATGAAGAAGGACAGGGAATTTAGTTTGACTACCTAGTCCTCCGTTTGTATTAAAATTCTGGGTATACCTTTTGTGTTGCCCACTTTGGATATCATGCGATTTGCCAAAAATCAACACAAAAAAAAAAACTAAAAGATTCTTGTCAGAGACTAACAATATATAATAATTAAAGCAAAGTCCTCCTATTTTTTTATGGGGCAATTTTATTGTAATTTTATGTATTGTATGTTTATTATTAATAACTGTAATCTTGTTATAAAATTATTGTCACTGACACAAAATATACGTTTTCTATGAATACTTGAAATTACTTTCCAAACTGAGGTGCAAATAACTTCAAGTAAGGAATAATTAATGATAGTTGTTGAATTGTTAGAAAATAATGCATACCCGCAGTGGTGATGTGCCTCGGGCATGCATTATTTTCTAATACTTCAACAGAATAGCAATTGAAATCCAAAAAATTAGCAATCAAAAACATAATTTCAACTTTTTGATGGAGAAACTCAAATATATGAAGAAAAAAAACAAAAAACATGTCTTCAATTGTGACTTAACTCTGAGTCTTCAATTTCCTAGGTTTATATTTTGACAAACTACAATAAAGTTTTTTTTGGGGGGGGTTTTTTGTCTGATGGTTTGCTGTTTTTTAAAGTGTTGATTTGTTGTGAATTGCATGGAAACCAGTAAGGGGGTCGATTTGACCCCAACACATTTAATGTAACCACATTTTGTACAGCCTTTCTAAAACACATCTATGTGTTAAAACATCCTTGTTGTATTTAAAAGTTTCATTTGGATGTTTCTGTGCAGGGCAGAAGCTGTTTAGTTGTCACATGTGCAACACATCCTTCTCCACAAAGGGCAGTCTCAAGGTCCACATGCGTTTACACACTGGCTCCAAACCCTTCAAGTGCCCCCACTGTGATCTCCGCTTCCGGACATCTGGTCACCGCAAGACCCACATCCAGGGTCACATCAGGCCCTCTGACCGGAAGGCCAAACGGAACTCCAACGCTGATCCACAAAGCTCAGGAAGACAAGTCCAAAGTATTCCTCAGACTCAGCATCCCTCCATAGCTTTGGACACTCAGCCTTCTGTGCGATTGTTACCGACTGCCACAACAGATTCTAACATCTACATCCCAGGAAACTCAGTGCTATCAGGCCAATATGACCCCAGTTTGCTGCAACAAGGGCTGGTAGGGCAAGCTATACTGCCTGCAACTGTGTCAGGTAATGACAATCTTTACAGACATCGTATGTTCATTCACACTGCTAGCCAAAGTCAAGTCAATTGTATTCGATATTATTTTTTCATAATAATGAAATTATGAATAATAAGTATTTTGTTCACACAACCTTGTTAATGTCACTCATATTGGACATTTGTCTAAACAGCGCATGCTTGTAAACTGATTTGCATTTGTAAATCCTCCTACACTGACATAACATCATCCTCAAACTTAAAGGGGTCATATGATGTGATTTCAAGTTCCCTTTCGATATTTCACTCGTATTGCGTCTTATTTAAGACTGCGTCTTTTATGAACTCCTTTTTCTCCGATAACTGAAGCCTTTTTCAATAACACAGTGTTACTGCATGGCCATTGGTTCGTGCAGTGCTGTAAATACTGGGCGGTGCCCGCCAAATCTCGCCAAAGCCTGCCTGAATGGGCGGGGCGTCTGGCTATATAAGCGGCCACTTTGCCATAGGATCCTCAGATTTCTTCTCTTTCAGCAACGACGACTTCTCTTTGCTGATCTACAAGACTCAAAGCCCTTCTCGCCATTGACCAGCCTTCGCAGCGGATCAAGACCTACTCGGCTGATCTCCTCACTGAACTGCTCTCAGTCGCTCAGCGCCTGTAGCAGCTAGTCTCATCCCCTGGCCATCCGACGAACGCTAAAGAGCAGTAAAAGTGCAAAAAATATTCTCGCCGTTGTTGCATTGTGCAGGGCTCGCCTGCATGCCGCTGACGGTCACGGCGATGCGTTTCAGTTGGGTGCGCCCATTAAACAGCACTCACCGAGACGGAATGCAGTGTGGTAAAGCCTTTTTAGAGAGCTCCGCCCCTTGCGCCCTCCCGCTCTCTTCTTCCCAGGGACCTTGAGGAAAAAGCAGCGGGGCAGAAGATTACAGTGTGCCGAGATATCACGCTACACACAGGGATGATGATAGATTTTTTAAAGGAGGTGGGAACCACAGCCATTAATGGATCTCAGACCAACGTTCTGCAGTTGACATGGCCTGGGGGAAGTGAAGATGAGATTCATGACAACGTGCCCCATCAGACGGAGAGGAGCTATCCGGCTCGATCAATGACCCTGCCCTCCCTCAAAATCGAGCACACACGGACGCTCTTTTCCGCGTCCTGTCAAGAGCTGGGCCTGGAGTGGTCACCACCGAGGCCCACCCGCAGCCGCCTTGAGTGATTCTCCTGGGCGCCATCGGCCCCTGGGTTCACCGTTCTTCCCGGTCACGAAGAACTAGCGTGGCGCGCCCCCTAGGCCCGTCTAGTGTCCTCTTCATCGCCCTCACTTCGAATGTCATAAGAAAAGAGCTGTGGGAAACGCCTCCGCGGCTGTGGCCGTGCATCTCTGCCCGCCCATGCCCATGGGGATGGCAAAGGCCACCCACCCATCGCCGTAGGATGACCACATTCGTACACATCGGCTGGAGGGCCCGGCGCTTTTGGCGGTCCTCCATCTTCCAGGCCACCTCCTCCGGAAGAGGCTCCAGGTACTGCTTTGCGCTTCCTCCCTCATAGGCCAGGAGCGAAATTACTCTGCCCCATTAGGGCCTGAAAATTCTGCTTGCCCTAAGGCAGTCGGACCAGCTCTTCGTTTGCTTCTGTACACAAAAGGGCGTGATGAAGCAGAGACTTTAAGGTGGATAGTTGATGCTGGTGCAACAACTAATCGATAAAATAGATTATATCGATTATGGAAAATCGACAATGCATTATCTGTCGGGTCCACCCACAGTACGTCCAGCTTCAGCCGGTTCTCAAATTACAGCCGTAGCACGCAAAATCATCTAACAATATTGAGGAAATAGAATGAGATGCTGCAGGAGAAGTACGTGATGTGATCAGTGACAAAACATGCTTCTTTATTTTGAGCTTGTTAATGTAGTGTAAAGGCTCTCGGCCTGTGACCCGTGTGCCCAGTGCAAAAACGTTCAGTTTACGCATATCCTTGATAACTGTCATGAATTCAGAGCATTAAAGGTCCGTCCTGAGGTGTGTTAAGTTTAAAATACCGAATGGCCCTCGGGACGATGAAGAGCTGGGTTAAGTTGGTTTAGTTTTCGATATTCACCCATTCAGGATAAACCAATAACTCCAAATCGACTTGCCCAAAACAAATCTAAACAGTGGCCCCCAAAAGGGCAAAGCTCTGTTTCATCCTTCTTTTCCATAGTTTTCGCTCAATGTAATAAGCCTCCTGCAGCCTCAATGTGTATCGGGGAGAGCCTCGTGCGCAGCTTTCAGGCTGGGGAAAGTGCCTTTCTTCATTTTCTGCGGAGCTAGTAAGGAACTGGGGAAAGTGCACATTTCTTCGTTTTTTGCTACTCTGGGCGGTGTTTTTGTATCTTTTTAGTTAAAGGGCAGGACATGCCAGTGTCATCAAGAGAGGGGGACAGTGCATTTTTCACAACCTTCCATTTTAAACCTACTGTAGAAAAGGGAATAGAAAAATGCTTTCTTTAGTAATAACTTTCATCAGCAGGAAGATAGAGAATTGACTGTGATCAAAGTGAACGTGTGTTCCCACCCTCTCATAGTTTACATGGCGTGGTTTTCTAATGCTATAATATAATTATTGCTGTTATCTATGAAAGAAAGGCAGAGCACTTTATAGTTTTTTTTTTTCAGATACCAATTACATAAAAAGTACATAAACAATGCAAGCAAGAATCAAGCTTAAGGCCATTTTTGTTAAAAATACTAATTAGTTGTTTCTGTTTGTAATTTGCCCAATAAATTACAATAAAATGTTTAGATGTAAACTTTTGTTTGAGTTCCTGATATTTGTTTTCTCTTTAGACAGATGGTTTAATAAATTAAACACTATGTTTTCATCATTCAATTAGTTTGAAACATTGGGAATGTTGAATAGTGTGTATTTTGTCAATAAAATAAAATTATTTTATTTAATCCGTAATTGATTAATCGAAAGAATCGGCCAACTAATCGTTACAAAATAACGTAGTTGCACCTTAGTTCCCTTACTCTTCTTTGGGCCTGCAGCCCCATACGGAATGAGTACTGTGGGTGTGGTCGCAGAGTTCCTTGCTGTGCTATTTTATAACCTGACGCTGTCCTTTCTGCTTGAATTGACGACTTTAACGGTGGGACCGGCACTTAAAGTTCTGCCGTAGCACGCTCGATTACCAGTCCTTGTGTGCTCTCAACCCCCCAAGCAGGCAGTTTTCCCCCTCGGGATGACCCAGAGGTGTGGCCTCTATGACAGTGCGGCCTCGAGGGCTTACTACTTTTACTCTGTCTTCAGTGCCCATTGCAAGTTAGATGCCTCCCCCCACCATAGGGCGTGGTTGCAGGTTCCCCAGCATCTTAAATGAGGTAATTCGAAAGGGAACGTACTCTGACTAACGTAACCTTGCTATGAATGAGTACTGCGTTCCTTGCTGTGCTAATCTGCTTTAGCGATGTAAACTGAGGATCCCGCATTTTATGAATTTTGTGAGCAGGAGAGGAGGTAATTCGACTGTATGGCGCTTTTGCGACTTGTTTTGTTATTAGTTTAATTATTTGCTATTGACTGTTCAAATCCAAAGGTGTGCACGTCGTGTGTGTGTGCATGTGTGAGAGAGAGAGGTTCACATCACAGCACATCTTAATTGTGTGTGTGTGAGTGTATGTTTGTGTGTGTGTGCGCGCGCGCTTGTGTGTTTGAGAGAGAGAGAGAGAGAGAGAGTCACATCACAGCACATCAGATCTAAATCGTGGCTTGTGTGTGTGTGTGTGTGTGTGTGTGTGTGAGAGAGAGAGAGAGAGAGGGTCACATCACAGTGGAGTGTATCACTTTGAGTATCACATTAAAAATATTTATTATTACCATCATTACAGGACTGTTATATAAATTTGAAAATCATATTTTGGTGCATTTTTTTGGTTTGGCTGCTTTTCAGATGTCTCTGTTATTTGGTACAACCAGTTCAAGTAATGGAGTACCCCACAAATAAGTGCTTAATTTAGAGTAAATGTATCTATATTAAATAAAGGAGACCCAAAATGTGAGTAACACTTTAGCATAGGGACCAATTCTCCTTATTAACTAGGCCTAGTTGCTTATTAAATCAAATCACTTTTATTGCATCACCACAGCCTGCCTTGGTGATTATTAACAAACAAAAAAACAAAACAACAATATTGGCTACATATTTACAGTTACAGAAGACAATATTACATATACTCAGTACACACAGTACTATAAAGCCATGCACCAATACACATTATACACCGAATATGTGTGAAGGTGCTATAATTTACTTTGGTTGGGCATAGTTGTGCAAGCACATATTCTGCGTGGGTGTGCTTTTATGAGTGATAGCAGATGTGTTAGTGCATGTGTGCGTGTAATTCTACATCTCTGTTGTGTGATGGGAGTGTGTTGTAGGGTGGGTCATACTGTTACGAACCTGGGGGAAAAAGCCATTTTCAAATTAACATATTGTCTTTATTAGCTCATTTAATTATAAAGAAGGACCATAATTCTACATCCCTTATCATACTGTTCAACCCCATTTTCAAAGTAAAGAAGGGTTCATAAATCCTGCAGCACAACTTCCGCACAGCCCCACGTCTATACTCCTCATCTCATTTTATCACAAGAGGCCAGCACCGAACAAGTCGCAGGTGCGCAAGGGCAGAACTTAACCTCGGAAAGGAAAGATAAACCAAATCAGCACAAAAAGGGAAGACAAACAATAAGCACTAATCCATCAAGGCTTAGGCTATAACACTACCCAGTACCTAAACTTAACTACCTTACTAGCTATTAATAAACAGCAAGTTAGGAGTTGATTGAGGCAAATGTCATAGTTAATTGTTTGTTAATAGAGAATTGGACCTTAAAATAAAGTGTGACCAAAATGTGCACTGCTTGGGAGGCACCAGTAAGGGTTTGAAATCCTTCTTTTAGACCAATGATAGGACTGGGATCTTAATATCATGTCAGTAAAACATAATTGTAAACATTTTTAAGAAGTATTCTTCATTTATTTTAGGGTTGATACTGCTTTTAGAGATGATAATGCTTCGTAAGAATTTTAAAATAGATGTAACAATGAAACTATGTGTTATTCTAATATCTCAAACCTTAATGGTATAGTTCACCCAAAATGAAAATTATGGCATCATTTATAATTCATTTAAGGGACACAAATGAAGATATTTTTAGCATAATCTTGTCATTTTTGTCCATCCATTTAAAGACTTTCAAATAATGATAGAATTAAAAAATATATTTATCTTAATTTGTGTGCCAAAGATAAATTAAAGTCTTGGATGAACTTAAGTTTAGTTTTTTGGTTGTTGTTTTTTATCCTGGTGCAGCGGGTGGGGATTTGACTGTGTCATTGACAGAGGGTCTCGCTACACTTGAAGGCATTCACTTGCAGCTCACATCTACAAACCTGGTGTGTCCAAATGTGCAGATCTCTGGGATTGACCCCAGCAACATCAACAACATCACTTTGCAGGTAAAACTCAACTAAAAAGGCTTAGATTATTTATACTGAGCAAGCGTGATGATGCAATATTTTTTGTTTGTTTGCATCTATCTGTTTAGATCGACCCCAGTATTCTGCAGCATGGTAGTTTGCTGTCTCACTCTCTGACGACTGACTCAGGACTGACACCGCACACGACAGCTCACCTCATGACTGCTGGAGATCATTCGGTTCCTGTAGTCATTCACCCTCTGAGTGGCCTCTCACTGCAGCCTCCACCTGCCTCAGCCAGCGTCACCATCAGCAACCTGACAAACCAGCAGGATAATGCCAGTGTGTCTCTTTGTCTATTGTTGCCTAGTTCTTTTTTTTCACTTATCCATTGTCCCTTCTTCTCTTTTACATTACGTTTATCTCTCAACCATGTCCAGGTCATATTTCACATACAAAAATAATATTAAATAACATGCTGCTTATTTAGCCTGAAGGAAATTATGCCTATTTTAGTGTTTTAAATTCATTTTCCAACAATTAAATTACTATCGTAGGATTTTTTTCCTTTTAGTGAAAGATGTTAATTATAAGTTTAAAACTCATTGTATTCCTGTCATTTTACTGGAATATAGTAAAAAGACAATTTTCACTATTGGCAGTAATTGGCAATTGCAAACACTCAAAAGGACACATAACAGCAAAATAACGTAAAACTTGTCAAGAGGCTAATGCAAGGCAAGACAATGTTACAAATGTTTCAAAAATGTCCATATTCCATGAGTTTAATGTGGGCTGATATAACTTAGCTGGTGAGCGATGCTAAAACGCCTACCTGAGAGCTAACTCTGACTTTTATTTGATTTTTTATGACTTTTTATTTAATATTCATCAACTTAAATATATATAATATTAATATTAAATGTCAATTTTTCAATCAGGGCCATTTTATTCAAGATAATATTTTGAGTTCTTTGGTCAGATGTAACATGTCTTTTATTAATATGTTTGTCCTGTCAGGTTCTCAGGAGCTGTCACAACTGTCCAATGTGGCAGGTCTTGTAAGCGGTGGCAACAGCGCTCCAGAAATCACACTGACTATTAATAACACCAGTCTGACACAAGCTTTAGCACAGACCAGTGCTGCTGCATCTACACCTACCATCAGTACACCAGAGATCACACTCACTATAGCAGGTACACACACACCCTTGCAAACTATACAGACACAAACTTCTGCACTCTCTGTTGATTTTGCTGGTTAAACACCCCAATAAACAAATCCCAATGGTGACACTGCATTACACACTCTTTTTGACTTGCAATTTTGATGCAATTATGTGCTAAATCATAAATATTTTAGGAAGACACCTTTTGGAATTATAAAAATGCTCCAAAGATAGTAACAGTTTTTTTTTATGGAGGGAACCTTGTTTCTAAAACAGTCAAAATGATTTAGTTCTCAGCATGGTGTGTGTGTTTAATCACAAATACAGTAAAAATTATATTATAAAAAGTAAAAAATATTGTTACTAAAAATAATCAAATTTAAAATGACAATAATAATGTAATTTATTCCTGTCAGGCAAAGCTGAATTTTTCAGACATAATTTTAAATAACATTCATTACCGTTACATTTTTTAAATAAATTAATACATTAAGTCACAAAGGACACATTAAATTGATCAAACGTGAGTCAAGACACTTATAATATTACAAAATATTTATATTTCAAATAAATTCTGTTCTTTTGAACTTTGTGTTCATTAAAGAATTCTGAAAAAAAAGGATAATGATTTTCACAAAAATACTAAGGAAAAACATAATTGATAATTAAAATAACATTATTAATAATTAAGAAAACCAAAAATAATAATTGATAATAGTTAAACACCAAATAAGCATAAGAGAAATACATTTCTGAAAGATCAATGTGGCACTGAAGACTGGAGCAATGACTGCTGATAATTCAGTTTTGCCATCACAGGAATAAATCAAATGTATAATATTATATATATTGTCACATTAGAGCAGAATGCTTAAAGTGTAGTTGTGGTGGGATGCCATTTGTGTGTCAAATTAACTAATTTAAGTAGCCTTCTCCCAGCAGTCCAAGTTTAGAAATATGCAAGAATACGTTTCTAGTGCATACATACTAAATGAGAGTGAGAGAAAGATTTCAAATTATTGATTTAAATGGTTTGTCTGTGTGGATTAATTAATTCAATTTACCTACATGTAGTGAATAAATGTTTGCTGTACTAATTATTAAAATAGTGTCCAGTTAAGAAAGATCAAACTCTAATGAGCAAAGATCCTGTTAAAATTAACTTAATTTGACTACTTGTTTCTAAAGTTGGGATTCTAAAGGCCCTGATATACTTTCGGTGACGTTCTTTTTTGTTATTTGCTTTAGGGGTAAAAATAAGTTTGTTACATAACAGAGGTGAATTTTTTAACTTGTGTGTGTGCATGATTTTTTTTTGTAGCAGCCATGTCAAAGAAATCTGTATGGATCTGTTCTTTGTCTCTGTTTAAAGGTCAGGACCTGTTGTCCCAGCACTGTCCAACCTCTACTTCAAACATGATCAGACTTGCCTCAGGCAGCAACAGTCTGACGTTAAGCAATGAGCAGCTTCTTCCTCAGAGCCCCCCCTCAGCCATGACTGGTGAGAGCTGAATAATATTTTGAGGATCTGACATGTAGAGTAATGTGTATGTTTTCTGTTTATGTTACAGTAGGGCTAAAGGTGCGTGGAGTAAAAGGTGCATTTTATTTTATTCTTCTCTAAACCACTAGATGGCACAGAAAGTCCCTGCAGCACCTGCCTAAACTTCTGTGTTGAAATGCACAAATTGCCTATAATAAATAGCTGGCAAATAGCAGACAACATGTGGTTGTACATGATTATTGTGTGTACTTTCTGTGATGGTAACAGAAACCTCAGCTAAGGGTTTCAATCAATCAATCAAACCTTTATTACAAACTCAAGGTCCAGATTTAAAAAAGACAATAAACAACATATTCAACCCATAGGATCCAGCAGTACCAGTGTCTCCACAGCTTTGACTGATACCGTCCGGGTAGTACTAACCCTTATAGTTTATAAACCCACAATCATTTCATTTTTAGAAGCATTAAGCCGACAGATAAATCTATTTTAAGATTTCGTAAAAGTGCTTTAAAAGTGATTACTCTTAAACTCACAAACATTTCACTTGCACTATGCCATCTAGGTATCCTTAGTAAGATTCTCATTGCATCATTATAAGCTACTTGCAACTTCTGTAGACTAGATGCTCTGTAGTTACACCACAAATGAGCAGTATAGAGTGTTGTGCAATGTGCTTTAAAAAGTGACACCTTCACTTCATCTGAACAGAAACTAAACTTACGTAAAAGTATATTTGCCTGCATATATATCATACGGTGTTGCCTTTCAATATCCTCATCATCTGTCATGCGTTCAGTGATAATATGTCCAAGGTATTTTACTTTGCACACACAGTGAGACTCTTCTTAGACAACTTAAAAACTGGAAAATGTGTACTTTTATCCTCCTTAGTTCTGCAAATCATAACCACACTCTTATCAGGATTATATAAAATATCATGTTCAAGACCATAACCATAACACAAGTTTAAAAGCTCTTGAAGACCAGCACTGCTAGGATTAAACACCACAAGATCAGCTGCATACATAATATGATTCACTAAAGTATTCCCAATCATACAACCAGTTTCACAGACATTCAAACATTCAGACAGCTCATCCATGTAAAAATTAAACAAAATTGCGGACAAAATCCCTCCTTGGCTCACACCGTTACTAACCCCAAAAGGTGCAGAGACCTTATTGCCCCATTTTACTCTCATCAACTGGTGGGCATAACAATAGGCCAGGATTCTCACAATGTATTCTGGCACCCCTCTTTGTCTCATTTAAAAAAATAGCTTAGCATGGTTAACCCGATCAAAACTTTAGATGTATCAATGAAATGCATAAAAACTGATGAATTGTTATCTCTATACTTATTTACTATTTCCTTTAATGCATAAATGCAAAGATCAGTACCATGTAACTCCATCTAAGGTACAAGGAATAGATACTCTGCAACTATTAAGAGTTCTGACTTTTCTTTCCAAAAATCAGTAATATTATGGTTTCAATAGATGCCTGTGCCATTCACATGTTTAATGAATAAGTATCTACATTCATGTTGCCAGTTTTCTGACTAACTTACTCAAACAAGATTGTCTCTGCCATGACAGTAGTTTGACCTAAAAATTGTCTATAGGACAACATTGATTGAATTGAATTAAATTAAATTGAGGACAATTCCCAGTGAGAATGTATAGAGTTTGGCTTGCTTAGTTGGTGACACTTGACTGATTGAACTGGATGATGACATCACTAAATCATCAGTGAACTGACTTTAGCTGGAAAATGACTCTTTGTTATTGTCCTCTTGCATTATTGACATTATTTTCCTGTTGACACTGTAAAGCTGCTTTGACACAATCAGTATTGTATAAAGCGCTATATAATTAAAGGTGACTTGACATACTGTATGTCCATATTTACTTGATCCAATTGTTTAGTTGTGTCTCTGATTAATTCTTCCCATCAGTCAATGCACTGGGACCCAGCACCTCCTTATCTCAGACAGGCATGTCATCTCAGAGCCTGGTGATGTCATCTGCGGGCATGGCCAGCGATGGAAGTGTGACTCTGACACTAGCGGACACACAGATACTGGATACGGTCTCTCTCAACCTGAACACACAGGTAAATGCTCACAACTGATAAATGCTTATAACAGAATAGATTATCTGATGGAGGAATGTTACAATTTCGTGCTAATACTTTGTCCTGGAACTGTGTATTGATTAGATCAACTTGGTCATTTTAATTAATAAGTATATCGTTACTTAGAATATCTACTTTTGGGATTATATGTGCCTGCCTATTTACATGTGTATTAGGATAAATATGTTTGATTACTGGTTTACTTTTAAAATAATAGTTTAAAAAGTCTAGTTTAAAACATGTGACAAGTTACATTTACATAATTTTACATCACTCATAGGAGTTTCCATTTCAGATGCAAAATACTTTGGAGAGAGTATTAAATGAAGGTGATTTATTTATTAAATCTGGCCATAAATATTGTTTTGTTTACCTGGATGAGGGTCATGTGACTATTAACCAACATCAGAGAACATACGATTGTGTTGTTAAATTAATAAAATAGTATCTTAAAATCGCAAGGGGGCACTTCAAGAAAATATTTTGTCAAAGGGGTTCAGCTGACGAAAAACTTTCGAAATCCTTGCTCTGTTGAAATGAATCGTCAACATTTTCCCACATTGTCATTGGGCAAATTCTTACACTATAAAGCTGTACTCAATGTCTTTCCAACATGATCATACATATCAAAATATAATAATCCAGTCTCAAAAGTTGATTTAAAGCAATGTGTATTGTGAAAAGCAATAAATAAATAAACTTAACATGAAATGAGTCATTCATAGGTTTTAAAATCATCAGCAAAATATCTTGAACAGTGTTTATTCAAGTGGAGCTGATGTCTACATTTCTCAGCAGTTTTTTGTGAGAAAATCTTGTCATTTATGACTTTTTATTTAGCTGAGATGTGTGTGTGTCATTTATGCACACAGATGATAGATAACCAGATGGAGGAGAAGGAAGCAGAGACACAGCAAAAGCACCAGTGTTACTACTGCAGTCAGGTGCTGTTGACAGCAAATGCTCTCAGAAGACACTGCAGACAGGCTCATGGAAAGGACCGCTGCCATGTGTGCCGTGTCTGCAATAAAGCCTTCAAAAGAGCCACACACCTCAAGGTATCATCCTCATTCACATCTTTTTAGTGTTGAGTAGCTGTACTCTCCAGTCCATGTCATGTCCACAGGAAAAGATTAAGACACAACTAACATCTGCAGTTCAAACAATGATTGTTGAAGATTCTTGGGCCAGTCATCCTTATTGTTGGGCCACTAGTAGTACTTCCAGACCAGTCATTAAAATGTCCTTTAAAAAAAAAAAAATTATTAACTTTATGGAGGAAATTGCCATTTTGACACTTGAGCAGTTTTCTTTTAGCCGTATTATGATTTGTTCTGCTCATTAACCTTTAGTTGACCTATCTATCTATCTATATATCTATTAATAACAAAAAAGAAATTAATCAAGTAAATAGCCTGCACAAAATAAAATTAAAGAAAAATGTAACAATTAACTTTAATTAATTTTAATTCAATTTAATTTAGCTGTTTGAATGCAGTTTTAAAAGAAAATCACATGTTGTAAACATGAATAAGACTTCACAGAACTTTGATAATCCTAGCATTTAATTTTGATAGCATGTTAGCAAATCATTTAAAGCAGTTGCTCCACTAAAATAACTGAGAAATCTTAAACATCGCAGTTGTGCTTAGATGCAAGTTTTTTTGTGCTTTTTTTCTAACTTTTACTTTCCTTTTGTTGTTTATCAAAGTATAGTATTCATTCAGTGAATAATAGTAATCAGTATCTGAACATATATTCAAATACAGTACATAACTTCTAGAACTTCATATGTCTAGAACTTCCACTCAACAGATGCATGCATAGAACACTTCAGTTTCCTCCTTGCTATTATTGTCGCAACATGAGTTATGTTATTTTTCTTTTTCGCACCATTTCATGCCAGAAAGTAACAAACAGCAGCCAACAATTTACAGGTGTTGCTTTATCCAATTCAACATTCAGAACTCTAGCTATCTGTACATTATATGGAAATCATAGCAGCAACTCATGAATAAACCCTTAACAGCTGCTGAACAATCACTTTTTCCCATGTAAAGATAACTTGTGATCAGTAATCACGCTTTCAAATATCCCTCATTGAAATGCTGAAGTCTCTGAGTTTAAAGCACATATTGATTGATATTTATGCCACTTTTGCACTTTTTTGCACTCCCAGTGTCAAGATGAGACAAGTAACACTTGACCAAATGCTCATCTAAATAGTTAATTCATGTGATTCCATTTGAAAGAACATTACTGTTTCCTTTTTTTAACACACTGAGGCTAAATAATTTTCTGTTAATCAACAGCAAGTCAAAAAAAGTTACCTAGATTGTCCTATAAATGGGATTATACATTTTATTTTGATCTTCTAGGACTTTGAAACTTTCGAAAACTGTTAAATATGCATTTGCAAATCTCTCTTACAGGAGCACGAGTATGTCCATAAGAAGGGACCCAAAGTGAACTCTCAGAAACCCAAAGTGTTCAAATGCCCTACCTGTGACAAAGCCTTTGCCAAACCCAGCCAGTTAGAAAGACACAATCGCACACACACAGGTAAAGCAAACCTTCACTCTTGCTTTATTAATTACTGTACTCTCTTTGTCCCACATATAAACATTTCTGTACTGCATAGCAATTGATGCCACTAAACTGTTATCTGGCGGTTGTGATTTTCAGCAGTTGTGATTTGTAATTAGTCTCCTCAGTAGTTCATCATATACCTTTACAGTAGGACTTTCAGTCGATTTAAAAATGTAGTTACATAATTTGCTGATTTGTTAAATTGATCAACATTTCCTGAAGTCATAAACATTAGAATTTTTGTTTTTTTTGTGTACCGTTAACATGAGATTCAACTTAAAAAAAAAAAATTTGTAAGACTCCATTATGCATTTGTTAGTATGTTAAATTGACAGCTATAAACACCATATAACCTCACTGGGTTTTTTGAGAGCAAAATGTTTTTGAATTGCTCTTCTTGGGATGTCAATTTATTATATAATGCAGATTTTGTATGTCCTTTAAATGGTTCATTGGCATGTTTATTTGGTTTCAGGTGAGCGGCCCTTCAAGTGTCCGCTGTGTG
Source organism: Schizopygopsis malacanthus (assembly GCA_027474115.1). Lineage (NCBI taxonomy): Eukaryota > Metazoa > Chordata > Actinopteri > Cypriniformes > Cyprinidae > Schizopygopsis > Schizopygopsis malacanthus. The sequence continues at coordinate 27,214,854 of CM049872.1, forward strand.
ACAAAGCATTCAATCAGAAAAGTGCTCTGCAGGTGCACAGGGTCAAACACACAGGCGAGAAGCCCTACAGATGTGAAGTGTGCACTATTAGCTTCACTCAAAAGAGCAACATGAAGCTGCATATGAAGAGATCTCATGGTTATTTGCCATCCCCCAACAAACTGATTGGTATGTGTGGAGCATTCAGTTCTATCAGTTCCTCATTAGCTTGTGTTTACTGATCATCAGAGGGCTTTTAAGATCATGAGAAACAAATCCGGTTTGTAGTGTGCATGCATATTTTCACCCAAAATGGTGAAACTTAGAGTTAACTCATCGGTTGCTTTGGGTAATGAGAACCCCTTATTTTCTGTAGTAACATTTCTAAAGTTGAGTTACTCAGTTGGCCTGGTTATTTTTCTATCTTTCAAAATGGCAAAGTAATAGTGTTAGATTTTACTTCTGTAAACGAGGAAAAAGTTTAATTTACAGGGATCAGTGTAGATGCTCTCTTTTGAGCACTTTCCCCCCAGATCTTTAAAAACAGGACTTTTTTATTGTTTTAATTTTGCTTCGGCAACTGCCTAAAAAACAATGCAGCAAAAACTGTCATTATGACAGAGAAAGGACATTTCTAAACACTGTTGACAAAAGCGTAAGCTTGACAGTCTGGAAGAGGTTACAAGGCCAGCTCTAGGACCTTTTTAGAGCCACGTCATACAAATGGATAAAGTTTGGAGTACTTGCTGAACTCCAAGCAGCCTTACTGTCAAAATTTCTAAGAGCAAGACACAAAATGATTGTTTTCTCAAGGCACAAAATGATTCATTATTAATCCCAGAACAACATCCAAACATCCCCAGAACAACATCCAAAGATCCTCAGACCATTGTTCACTCTAATTATTTTTTCTTGCTGAGCAAATATTTGTATATTTGTATTTGATATAATATAATATATTTATACAAATGTATATATATTTATACAAATATATTTATATTTGATTTGACTCTTGATGTAACTAAATGATGTACATTTTAGGCTATCTGAGAATTATTTTTTACAGTACATTACACTGCCATTCAAAAGTTTGGAATCAGTACATTTTTTAAAGAAGTTTCTAAGGCTCATCAAGGCTGTATCTATTTGATAAAAAAAATACTGAATATTATTTCACAAAATAATATTGTGAAATATTATTGCAATTCAAAACAAAAAATATATATTTTAATATACTTTAAAATATAGTTTATTCCTGTGAAGCAAAGCTGAATTTTCGGTGTCACGTGATCCTTCAGAAATCATTCTAATATGATCATTTCTAATCAATGTTGGAAAAAGTTGTGCTGCTTAATATTTTTTGGGACCGGTGATATTTTTCAGCATTCTTTGAGAAATAAAAATTTAGAAAAAAGAACAGTGTTTATTCAAAATAGAAATTTAGTTTTAATAAATACACCACTATTCAAAAGTTCGGGGTCAGTCAATTCTTTATTTAATTTTTTATTAATAATTTTATTCAGAAAGGATGTGTTAAATGGATAAAAAAATTATAGTAAAGACTTATATTGTTAGAAAATATTTCTATTTTTAATAAATGCTGTTCTTTTTATTAGCCTAATCAAAGAAAAGGAGTTCCGAAAAATATTAAGCAGCACAACAGTTTCAACACTGATAATAAATCTGAATATTAGACTGATTTCTGAAGGATCATGTGACACTGAAAACTGGAGTAATGAAGCTGAAAATTCAGCTTTGCTTTACAGGAATACACTATATTTGAAAATATATAAAAAATATAAAACCAATATTAGAAATTGCAATAGTCTAAGAGTTCACAATATTACTGTTTGTTTGTTTTTCTGTATTTTGATCAAATAAATACAGCCTTAATGAGCATAAGTGATTCCATTTAAAACAAAATAAATTATTTACTAGGTTTATAATATAGGCCTAACATAATATAAAAACAACTGAAGCATTTAAACTGATAAAGGAGAATAGAAAACAAACTGAAGTATTTAAACATGTAAGTTAAATATAAAAAAACGTGAACATGTGAATTCTTATATAGGTATCTAAACATCCCTAAAGTACAGTTTGCACAATACACCTGTGTGTGACTGTAAACATCTCAGATTTTTGTTACCGTTCTGTGCCCATCATCCGCTATTTTCAGCACTTAATCCCAGATTCACATCTAGAGGGTGGAGATTGGTAGGTTTAGTGGTGGAGATGGGGGGGGGGGGGGGTCGGGGGGTTAGGGATCAGGGTGGAGATGGGTAGGTTTAGGTAGGCTATATGTAAGGTATGGAGTGAAAACAGTATCAAATCCTCCCACAAATGCACTTTTATTTTGTTTTGCACAGCATGTTGGTTAGAAGTTCACAATAAGAACAGAGGCCATTGGCCTGATGTGTAATTGTTTATCTGATATGTGATCGGGGGATGCTATACCATCTGACTTTCCTATTGATTAATTGTAAATCTGAATTTTGTCTTTGTATTTAAATGAGTATTTTTGCGCTTGCACTTTGCAACCTTTTAGCCCTGATTAAGGCTTGATCGCCGAAATGCGTGGGTGAAATAAACTATAAGCAATAGGAAGAAATAGTTTTAATTAAGGGACAGCTCTAAAAACGTAAGATAACTGCATGTAGGAGCTCTAAAGTCGGTTACTGGAAACACTGGAGCTATAATAAATACAATGCAAGTATAAACCCGCGCTATTCAGGCAATGTTTTTTTTTAAGTCAGTGTCATTATTATTTTATAATACTTTGCCTTGTGGATTGTCACTGGATGAGTCTTGGGTTTAGGAACAGTTAGATCATGCCTCCATGCCAGATAATTATAATCCAGCCCCGGAGACCAGATCCTGTCAGAAAATATACTTTTTTTTTCTGGTAACAGAACATATATTCAGCAAAATTGTTATAACCCAAAATATACTCAAAAATCTATTATTATATTCTATATTCTATAATATTCTATTATTATGTTCTGTCAGCCAAAGACGTTGACTGAGCAAAGCCAGAAAAGAGCAGAAGCAGGAGACGAAGTGATGATAATGAAACAGGATTAGAATTTATTGAATAGTCTTAGTTGCTTATATTTCAATTCTCAGACTTCATCTGACAACAAATATTGTATTATTACCAATTATTTACAAGGTTCGGGAGGAGCACGATCAGATAATCAACCAATTCAACACAGATGGAGCTCCTTTAGTTAATCGTCTTAACTACCATCGTGTGTGTGTGTGTGTGTGTGTGTGTGTGTGTGTGTGTGTGTGTGTGCGCGTGCCCGTGCGTGCGTGCGTGTGTGTGTGCACTCACCGGCCACAAATGATTCGCTCACCAAAATTGTATATACAGATGCATGTCAATAAATTAGAATGTAATGGAAAAGTTCATTTATTTCAGTAATTCAACTCAAATTGTGAAACTAGTGTATTAAATAAATTCAATGCACACAGATTTAAATAGTTTAAGTCTTTGGTTCTTTTAATTGTTATGATTTTGGCTCACATTTAACAAAAACCCACCAATTCACTATCTCAACAAATTAGAATATGGTGACATGCCAATCAGCTAATCAACTCAAAACACCTGCCAATGTTTCCTAGAGCCTTCAAAATGGTCTGTCAGTTTGGTTCACTAGGCTACACAATCATGGGGAAGACTGCTGATCTGACAGTTGTCCAGAAGACAATCATTGACACCGTTCACAAGGAGGGTAAGCCACACACATTCATTGCCAGAGAAGCTGGCTGTTCACAGAATGTTGTATCCAAGCATTTTAACAGAAAGTTGAGTGGAAGGAAAAAGTGTGGAAGAAAAAGATGCATAACCGACCGAGAGAACCGCAGCCTTTATGAGGATTTTCAAGCAAAATCGATTCAAGAATTTGGGTAAACTTCGCAATAAATGGACTGAGGCTGGGGTCAAGGCATCAAGAGCACCACACACAGACATGTCAAGGAATTTGGCTACAGTTGTCGTCAGAGGCGTCTTACCTGGGCTAAGGAGAAGAAGAACTGGACTGTTGACCAGTGGTCCAAAGTCCTCTTTTCAGATGAGAGCAAGTTTTGTATTTCATTTGGAAACCAAGGTCCTAGAGTCTGGAGGAAGCGTGGAGAAGCTCATAGCCCAAGTTGCTTGAAGTCCAGTGTTAAGTTTCCACAGTCTGTGATGATTTGGGGTGCAATGTCATCTGCTGGTGTTGGTCCATTGTGTTTTTTGAAAACCAACGTCACTGCACCCGTTTACCAAGAAATTTTGGAGCACTTCATGCTTCCTTCTGCTGACCAGCTTTTTAAAGATGCTGAATTCATTTTCCAAGTGAGGCAGTAATTAAAGCAAAAGCAGCCCCTACCAAGTATTGAGTACATATACAGTAAATTAACATACTTTCCAGAAGGCCAAAAATTCACTAAAAATTATTTATTTTACCAAATATATAATATAAACTCGATTTAAAACTGTATAAAACCAGATGTTCTCTTTATTTATATATATATATATATATATATTAGGGGTGGGCATAGATTAATTTTTTTAATCTAGATTAATCTAGATTAATTTTGGAATTAATCTAGATTAATCTAGATTAAAATGGCTCATTTGAATTCTGCCGAAGGCATTCAGAATATGTGTGCTACCCAAATAATGACTAAAAGTAAGTCTTTGAGAACGGGTTTCTCAAGCCAGGTGGCGCATTAGACCAGGGCTCATCTCCTGTTTCCAAAATGCATCACAAACTGCTTGAGAAAAGCTGTTCTACTATGATAATTGGTGATGAAAATAAACTATGTTCAATAAGATGAACTTGTGTTTACTAACTGTTTATTCAATTAAACATGAATTTTGAACTGTAGGCCTACATAAGAGGTCGTGATGAACTGTTTACTTTCATTGGGAAGCTTCTTAAAAATACATTTTCCCTGAAGCAAACCGGCGGCTTCATAGCTGCATCCATGTTAGCACGTCACTGATGTGGTAATTTCACAGTAACGTTAGGCCAGCGGTTCATTCCAGTTCGCGCCCCACCGCTCTGCACATTTCGTATGTTACTCTTATCACTTCAGACGTTTGTTCTATTCGAACGAAGTGCCCTGCGAGTGGATCACACGATATTCCTCCATGATTCCAGTTCGAAGCGAACGTATTCCATTCATAGGATTGTGTGCGAGACGTGAATTTAAATTGTATATATTTACAGACGTATATGATGTCACACTCGTCCGTGCGTAAAGATGTTGCAACGCAAATCGAACATCGAACAAATGAATGTTCTGAAGTGAAGTAAACTTCAGCGGCTTTCCCCTGCTCAGGGAGTAGGGAGCAATGGACACTGTGTAGGGAGCATGTCAATCGGAACACAGTTCATTCATGGAGCGCACTTCTAACGAGCTGATTATCTGAATCAGGTGTGTTAACTAAGAGAGACATGAAAAATATGTAGAGCGGTGGGGCGCGAGGACTGGAATTGAGAACCGCTGCGTTAGGCACACACACAGGTTCGAAGCAGAGGGTGACACGGGAGTGAATTCTCAAGTTCACATGAGACCTAAAGCGCATCCTGTTTGCTTAAAAGCGCAACGTTTCGTTGTTATTCTGAGTGCACACAAATAAACGTAGAGTCTTTACAGATTCGAAAGATGTATTAGGCTACTTTTATCTGTATGACCAAGAATGACGGAGATTTTAAGAGCAAGTGAGCGCACCGGAGCCTGTCCTGCGCAAACGCGCTTCCACACAAACACTTCAATAGCGCACATTTCTCTAGGTTAACATCATATTGAGCGGCCATGTAAAGTTGCTACTACATACATCTTTCAGATGAAAAGCCATATTTGAGGTTGATGAATGATAGGTGAGCGTTTGGATGTCCTGCCCGATTGTATTACCACATAGACCAGCCGTTAACAATCTGTCCATCACGGACTGCGAGCCTCTAGTTCGAAGACTCGTTCTCGCCCCCTACAGTGCAATTCGGCTAGGTATACATCCGCGCTAAAATATCAGGGTGAAAGTCATCATAGCTTGCGTAGTATAGACCCAGCTCCCAACCCAACTTTGAGAATAGATTAACGGCGATATTTTTTTTATCGCCGATAAGAGTCTCGCGTTAACGCAGCACGTTAACGCCGATAACGGCCCACCACTAATATATATATATATTCTCCATAATCATGGAAAAGACAGTTTTCCAACGTCAAAAGCAAATGAAGGCAGCGTCGGGGCACTGTGTAGTACACGCTGTGCTCTGTGTCTTCACGCTACAACTCCTGTGCTAGTTTTCATTCCTTTCCGGTGAAGGAAGAGATCAGGAAAAAATGGATTGTAAACATTAGAAGGATCAACAGCGAGTGTAAAAGAGAGCCATGTTTGCCCGGTTGTTGGTCAAGAGAGCTAGAATTTCGTGGTCGGTGTAACCGGAAGTTGGTCAGCCGGTATAAGCCAATCCGGAATTGTGACACGCATAGAGTGCATTTGTTGAGATAGTGAATTGGTGGGTTTTTGTTAAAAGTTAGCCAAAATCATCACAATTAAAAGAACCAAAGACTTAAAACTACTTCAGTCTGTGTGCATTGAATTTATTTAATACACGAGTTTCACAATTTGAGTTGAATTACTGAAATAAATTAACTTTTCCACGGCATTCTAATTTATTGAGATGCACCTGTATGTGTATATATATATATATATATATATATATATATATATACTGAACAAAATTATAAACGCAAAACTTTTTAGTTTTTGCCCCCATTTTTCACGAGCTGAACTCAAAGATCAAAGACTTTTTCTGTGTACACAAAAGGCCTATTTCTGTTCACAAATCTGTCTAAATCTGTGTTAGTGAGCACTTCTCCTTTGCTGAGATAATCCATCCACCTCACTGGTGTGGCATATCAAGATGCTGATTAGACAGCATGATTATTGCACAGGTGTGCCTTAGGCTGGCCACAATAAAAGGCCACTTTAAAATGTGCAGTTTTACTGTATTGTGGGGGGGGGCGAAAACCAGTCAGTGTCTGGTGTGACCACCATTTGCCTCACGCAGTACAACACATCTGCTTCACATAGAGTTGATCAGGTTGTTGATTGTGGCCTGTGTAATGTTGGTCCACTCCTCTTCAATGGCTGTGCGAAGTTGCTGGATATTGGCAGGAACTGAAACACGCTACGCTGATCCAGAGCATCCCAAACATGCTCAATGGGTGATATGTCCAGTGAGTATGTTGGCCATGCAAGAACTAGGATGTTTTCAGCTTCCAGGATTTGTGTACAGATCTTTGCAACATGGGGCCGTCCATTATCATGCTGCAATATGAGGTGATGGCCTTGGATGAATGGCACAACAATGGGCCTCAGGATCTCGTCACGGTATCTCTGTGCATTCAAAATATAACACAAAATGCTTAGAAATTACAACCATTTTTATACATAGCCCCCCATTTTCAGAGGCTCAAATTTAATTGGACAAATAAATAGAATCATAAATAAAATGTTCATTTTTAATATTTTGTTGAGAATCCTTTGCAGGCAATGACTGCCTTAAGTCTGTAACTCATAGATATCACCAAAGACATGGTTTCCTCCTTCATGACCGTTTGCCAGACATTCACTGCTTCAGTTATTGTTTGTTTGTGGGACTTTCTGCCTTTAGTTTTGTCTTCAGCAAGTAAAATGCTTGCTCAATCGGGTTGAGATCAGGAGATTGATTTTTCCATTGCAGAATATTATCACTTTTTTACCTTCAAAAACTCCCCCTTTAGGGGTCATAAAATTAGTAGTGAATTTAGTAGCTTTTAAACTTCAGAGTAAGGACCTACTTTTAGAATGGTGTACGTGTGTGTGTGTGTGTGTGTGTGTGTGTGTGTGTGTGTGTGTGAATACAACCCCTGGAACAATGTCATATGAGCAAATTAATCAAAAGTGAAACTTTTTGGTAGACTTTGCTACATTTGGGCCTGCACAGTTAGATCATGCAGCAAGAAAATGATCCTATACATACAAATAAGTCTACCACAGAATAGCTAAAAACATGGAAAAAAAATTTTATTTTTAAACGTGTAAAGTCTAAGGCTGTGGCAGGGCCAGAAATAGGCAAACACATTTACATAACACTGTATTACACGTTTGTTCTTCTGACTGCTTTTGACTTTTTCAACTGCCAACGTTTCATCCATGAATGATATCAGCAAAAATGTACTTTTTCTGTTAACCTATTCTTAATTTGTTTACAGCAAAACCACAGGAAGTAGAAGTGGTGTTGGAGCATGATTCTGAGTCAGATTCCCAGCAAGCACCGTCGCAGGAGGCCGAAGAGACCCAGTCAGGGCTGGATCTGGAGGAGGTGGTGCAAGAGTCTTCAGAAGACTGGCAGTGCCCCATGCCCACAGTCTTCCCATAGACACCTGACAGCAGCACACATTTAGACTTCCATAACATTTGCTTAATTTTATATTCGCAATGCCAATTAATATCTTTTTATTCTTGCCAGGAAGTTTGACTTACATTGCACAAATGACAAATTTATTTATGTGAATGTACATACTTTTGTATACTTCTTGTTACATTAGAAAACCAGTCAAGACAGAACTTACTTTTGTGTTTGAAAGCTTAATTGTTTTTAAAAAATCTATATTTTTATTTGGAGCCATATTTGTCACTACTAAAGTAGATATTGTGACTGTGTATTGGAATGGACATTCTGTAGATTTCAGTTGTATCCTTACCTGTGGTAAAAGTAAAACACCTATTTAACACAGACAACACTGTCTGACATTGTCAGTATGTTATATGACATATAATTAATTATGTCATATACTAGATCTGTAGAACTGTTATTTGATATAATCCTTAATATATCACATAAATCAGTTTTATAGGAATACACCGATTTTGGCAAACGTTTTTGTAATATGCAAAAATATTTAGGAATAAATTTAGTTTTTTTATGAAGTTTATCCTCTCACTTTCATTCACTTATTGTTTCTGTAGCTTTATTCTTAGCTTTTAATATGAATATATAGGTTTTATATAGTGGGACAGCATGGAGTAGTTTAGAATTTACATGAAATCTGAAACACTGAATATACAAAATGAATACATATTTTGGTATTTGATTTTATATGTGCATTTATAGTAGCACTGTGTGAAGCACCCTTCAATATAGGAAATCGATATATTCTGGATGAATTGCTATAGCTTTCATTCATAATTGAACAAATAATGGCTTCTGATACAGAAACATCCATGTTTGACTTCTTTAAATGCTTTTCTTTCTTTCTTTTTTTTCAAAATTGAATGTCCTCTCGATCAGTGAGTATGTTTTCGATCACTGCATCATTAATACTTCTGCAGTGGTGATCAAGCAGTTATTGAGTGATGGTACAAAAAGAAGGCGACTACTGTAGACACCCTGTACAAACATATACAAAACATATTCCCTACTGTTTAATTGTAGCATAAGCGGTTTAAATTAAGTAATTTAATTATTACTTTATATTGGTAGCACCTTACCAACAGCAAGTCCAAAGTGTGAGGGGCAATGTGCCATATGACTTTAACATGGCAACTGCGTAAAAATCTAATGTATGATGAATTTATACTGATACCTATTATCCTCATTTAGGAAGTCCACTACATGCCATGAGTAGATTCTTTCTTGCATCTGATTTTGTAACATTTGCTAAACTGATTCTAAATAGCTAAAATGATAAGTAGGCATGAAAAGAACAACAAAAAAAGTTGCACACTTTTAATTGTCGCCATAAATTAGGTGTAACAAACACAGAAGACATAAAATATCCTTTAGTTTAAATAAGAACAGTTTTTTCCATATGTTTTTGTGTGAATAGAAAATGAGCAAAGGGCACAGAATCAGTCATATTCAAATTAAGTGCAGTAATTTATGGTTACCAAATTCATTAGAAATCTCTGGAACCAAACACACATTTAAAAAAACAGTTTGTGGTTGGAAGTAAAATATATATTGTGGATGTCAGAACATAGAAGTTATGTATTTTGGCACGCAGACCACCTCCTTGCAAACCCCATCACAATGTACAGAGAAGACTATTCATTAACATGCAAAAGGTGTAGAAAACACATTTGAGGTCTAGGACACAATATGCTAAGAGAGGTACTGGTTACACGTAAGCTGTGTAAAGGTGAGTATTGACACTACAGAGACGAGACAAAACCATTTCAAAGATTATACACGACTATGTCAATACAAGCTTGACAAGACTGAACAGGAATAATTCAGAAGATACAGATTGTGTTGTAACATATCAATGCAAAAGCTTTTTCAACTCAATGTTACTGTATTAGAAAACAAAAACTTTTTTTGCATTAGTTTTCCATCCTTTTCCTCTTTATTTTTAAATGGGAAAAGATAATGAGGTTTCAACGCTTGGTAGATGAAGCAGACTGGCTCCCTCCCTGAAAAAGAGACAATAAACAAACTTAAATTGACTGACGATGTTACATGTTCATTAACGATGAAAAACAAATCTTGTTACCATTTTGAAGATCCGAGTTAAGGTGTCTCCACGTCCCTTTTGGCCTTTGGTGGAGCTCTGTGATTTCTGGTCTTTCTGTTAATGAACAAGATACTGAGGTTTTTCATATCTCCAAAATTTGGAGAAAATCATTTTGCCGGTGTAGCAGAGGTGAATTGTAGAGTTATTGAGTTATAAAACAAAACAACAACTCCTGACATAAAGCAAATTGATGATAATGAGAAATAACAGATAAATTCAACGTAACAAAGCTACTGATTACTAATAAAATACTAAAATATATAGCTACTATGTATGAGACTGGGGTAGTGGAAATGTGCTGTTTCCATAATAACTGAATAAAATGAAAATGTGAATTCAAATCAAATATATATAGATGACCTAAAGCATAATGTTAACAAACTTCTTGAAAGGAAACAGCTGTCAACCTCAGAAGATTGAGACTTACCCTAGATTTGGGGGTAGAGGGAGAACCCTAATTGGGAGGGAAAAGAAAATGCAATGAAAATCATCCATAAAAGAATATTTGTTCTATCTTTCAATGGTGTGGTGTGAGAAACTGGGGAAAGGAGGAAAGAGAGATACGAACAATGGTTCTGAAAAAGTGCATGACAGCATTCTCATCTGGACGGCGACGAGGAGATGCGCTCGGTCTTTGAGGTGATGCAGACAAACCACCACGAAAAGACCCCTGTATTTAAGAAACAACATTTTTGATCATTAAACATTCCATCACAACAATATCTTCAGACTAAAATGTCAATTGGTACAAACTTTGAAAGACAGTAGGAAGGACATGGAAAACAATGAATAGAAGGGAAAATACTTTCCAAAGCTGATGAAAAATTCTGCCTACAGTAATGAGAATAATTAGTACAAGTTTTGAACAAACTACAATTCACATTTCACCTACTGTTTTTTACCACTTATGTAGAAGAGGAAGATTGTAAATCTGAATGAATCCTTCACATTCCCTCCCTCTTTATTTCTTAATTGTATTTGTCTGCATATAAATGCATATCAATGGTTCAAGCTTCCATTACGCAATGGAGGCTTGGAATGAGAAGAGTAATTAGTTTTACACATAAGAGTGTTCTCTTAAGAACAAAAACCTGACACGTCTTTGGTGTGGTGTGGTAACTGTGGTATCCACTTTATTTTGCATCACAGAAGCAATTTTCTTTGTGTGAGACTTTAGATTAATTAGCCGCTATATGTAAATAACTTGAAGAGTAACAAATTACGATTAGGCTACGCATTTTGTCAACAAATCTGAAAAAACTGAATTATTGAATTTACTAAAACAAAATTAAGGTAAACAGTTGCAATCCATTTATTTTAGCTACATTTAAATAAACTATTTTTGTTGACTAACTTTCAACATTTTGTTTTTGTTTACATGTAGCTAAAATAAATAGTTTGCAATCACTTACCTTAATTTTTTTTTTTTATATTTTGTTTTCAGTGTCAGTCACACCGAACTTTCAAATTTGTCATTAAGCAGCTGTTACCCTACACCATGCTAAAATGAATAAATAATGAATGTAGCCTATTTATCCACATAAAACAAATTATCCTAACACCAATATGTTTAAAATAAAACATATATTTTTATGGATAACCCAGCTAACAATTTTTGGTTCCCAGAACAATCTTAAAATTAAAATTCTACCATTCTCTATTGATTTGCCACATTTGATCCTGAAGGAAGTTGGACAAGCAGTGGCTCTATAAATTACAGTATGTATTAAACTCATATATGGAATGCAGTTTGAGTGGGAGCTGCGCTGTAAGAAATCAAAATATAAAAATATATTATTTGTTAAGTTTATTACTGGTAATATAATTTTTACTTTAATATTTTGTATTATTTTCATTATTTAATACCTTATATTATAACACATGCTCTACCCCTAAATAAAAACCTCTGCAGATTTAAATAAAAACATAATTTGGCCTTTTTTAAAGCAGTGAGGTTAGCTCACTTGTCAATGTTCAACACTTTCACAATATTAGTGCGGACATTAATACCTCATGTAGTCAAACCTGTATACTAATATAATGAAGACCCCTTCCTGTTACCCAATTCATTTCTATTACTAAATTATTTTTTTCTTTTAAAAATAAAGTTAAACCACAATTTTTTCAATTAAGGTTCATAGTTTATCGAGCCATTTTTTTTTATAAATTGTGATCATATAAAA